>PVKE010022001.1:0-25954 GCA_004027555.1 Craseonycteris thonglongyai
ATCAGAACAGGTACTAGAAATTTAATTAGGTTATACTGATGGTGACACCTTAGATTAATGACACAGTGCCTGTTTCATTTTGGCAAACATTCTTTGGATTGAATTGAATTATTAATAAATCAAAATTATTTTACAGTGGGGAACTTACTAAAGTGTTATGTGTAACAACATGTATCAAAGAAAAATGTAATTAACAAAGCTTAATTTATTGTTATGATTATCACCCAAGATGTATTAACGTGCTTTTAAAGGAAAGTTAATACATAATTTTAAAGCCTGGGTTCTCATGTACATAATTTGTGCAGATAAATATCTGCTACTATTTGGCTATTGGGATTTAAGATATAAATTAACTATTTAGATCTCAGTAAAGCCACAGATGTACTTTCTTGTGTACCAAGGGATAGATAAGAAAATAAAGTGCAGGAAAATTGTTGGTATGAAACAAATACTTGAAAAACTAAAAACTTAACACATGATGAAAGGCGAATATAAAGCTGCTCTTTGATATCGAAGGCTCCAACAAAAATAACCTTTCTCTTTTACATTGGTTTGCCTGCTGCTCTGAATTGTATTCATAATAAATAGGTGGTATGTATTTGTTTTTGTTTTTATGATGGATGATGTGAACAGAAGGCCAAGAGGCAGATGGCCTCGAGGTCACAGTGTCAGTGACCGCTTAGATCCTGGATTCCATTTCCATCCTGCCTCCCTTGCTATGTCTTTATCAAAAGCTCACTGCATATTTTTTATAGTTTATTATATATAATCAGCTAGGGATTTTACAGTCTACTTGATGGTTTCAGATTTCTTAGCTAATTTTTTTTTGTACATGTGTTTGTGTTTTGTTAGCTTCTGTATCTATAAGGAGTATATTCTGCTATGAATGACTGAAAATGCAAAATATTAACTGCTTAACTATCCAGAAATGTCTTTTATTCTTACATATGTAACATGTGAAGTAAGTAGTCTCAAGATTAGTGCCAAGAATCCATAATCGTCAGAGACCCAGCTCCTTCAACTCTTATTACATGGTCATTCTCAACACATAGCTACCATTGCACAGGCCAAGATGGTTGGATAAGATCCAGACCATCTGCTGCATTCCTGCACAAGAGGACACAAGTAGGGCAGAAGGAATATCTCCTTCTCTTATCCTGGAAGTCGCATATAATTGTTCTGCTTACACTTTTGACCAGAACTTAGTTACAGGCCCCAACCTAGCTGTGAGAGGGTAGAGAGAATTATGCTTCTTATTTTCTTTTCTGAGTAACCCAATGCTCAGTTAAAATATGCTTGTTTGTTTTCTAAGTAATGAAGAGATAGAACAGCTATTTGGAGAAATGCCAGTCTCTTGATACATCTTCATAAAATTTTTGGTATTCCAGGCTTTCCTGGTGACATAGGGACCTCACCCATTATTCATTCGCTATTCCACAGCATACTATAGGTAAAAAAGAAAAGAAGAGCCACATAGAGAGCTTTTGCTTTAACAAAGCTTAGCCCTACCAAATTTTCATAGACACTTATATGTCTGATGAAAGAGAAATTCAACTGATATTTTAAGGTTTTTGTACAACAGTGTTGTTGAACCTCAATATAAGACATTACTATAAAACAAGCAGGAAATATCCATTCCACACACAACTATTAAACAACATGTAGCAAGTGCTTATATAATAAACTTGTTCACTGTATACTAAACTAAAATTTTATTTTGAAAAAGAAACATGCAATCTCACAATTTTAAGAGAACAGTACTTCTTTCTCTATAGTAATTAATAAAGAAGACAATTTGTGGCAAATGAATATGAGGTGCTCTATTCTACTGGAACTCTTTCAACATTGACATCCATTTTGCCAATAAAATCCAAATGAGGTACAATATAATTAATCACAAACTATATTAGTATGAACAAAAAGTCTATACTTTTTGTAAAATAACTAAGGAAGTGAGGAAATATGAATGAAATATATAATGCAAGTGTGACTTCCTGTCTTTGGAGATTTAAAACATTATAGTCTGTCACGTTAGGGAAATGGGTAATGGAATTTTAAAAGCTAGAGAATAAATTGACAGCCTTGTAATTTTTTTAGAGTACTACTCAAGTGGCAGCAATTATTTTAAAAGATTACTGTGAAATGTGAAGAACCTGGAGGGTACTTGTGATTTAACCATCTGCCTATAAATGTACTCTTCACGCTATATGAAGATGCCCTTTTCATCCAGCCTCAGCAGTGGTGACAGATCTGTACTACCCCATCCCATTTGGCTCTCACAGTTCCAGAATGGCACACAGACGAAGGGGCTTTTTGGGGATTAGTCCATAGGTTCCAATACCCATTGAAAGATAAAAAGAGGATTCTTGAAACCGTGCCCACTTGCACCACATATTCTCAGGGCTGGCCAACTTTTAGGTGGACTAGCCAACTGCCTACAAAAATGTACAAACTGTTATTTTATAGATTTAGAAAAAGAATTGAAATGGAGAATGTAATTATATTGGTCTGAGACTAAGTCATCAGAGTCATAGGACATTTTTGTACTTGAAATTATAACTTTAACTTTCAATATTTTCTTTATTATGTAGAATAAATCTTATTTTATGTCTACCCTACAACTTCGGCAGTTTTTGTCCAAAGCAATGATGTTTTCCCTTGTGATTCAGTAAAATGTTAGAACTGCCGTTTGCTGAGCCCTTATGATGTACTAGGTATGAGAAATACAACAATATTGAAAGCCATCAACTCTCTCTCATTTTCAGATGGGAAATTGAGATCCTGTGAAGCTGGGAAATTAGAAAATTCTACTTTGAATCCAGATCTGTCTGATATTGTAGACCCAGATAGGTTTTTAAAATGAGAGTTTTAGCTTAGAGGACACTTTTGAAGATTCCTTAGCAATGAAAAGATTTAAACCTGGTAACATGATTTAGGTTTCACTTACAAGGTACTTTCTGAGGAGACAATTTTTTTCTCATTGTATTTTTCCTAATTTATTTATTTCTAGTTATAATTTATCTTCAAGAAACTGGCTCAAGGTTCTGTTTTATATTCTGGCTCATTATTCAAATAAGCATGCTTTTCTCCAATCTAAATCCATAGGATCTATTTATAATTTTAATAAAGAGTGTAGACTATTGTGGGATAATTTCTGAGCTCTGGATCATGATAAATTAAAACACACAAGCTACCCATGGTTTCACTGAGCTGACTCATTTGGGTTCAGCAAGGACACTAGCTTCTTGTGCCTGAGTGTAATTATCAATCCCAATCTTGGTTGTTATTGTTAAGGGTCATACATACTATTTCCCTGAGACCTACTTCCAGACTATTAAAGTCATTATGATCCCACTGTCATAGCTGACAAACTGGAAGTAATAAGATTCTTATCCACTTGTACCAGTTGAAGAACTTGAGAATATAATGGTCTGTTGGTTCTGCTTGGATATATTGATCGTTTGGACCATGCCAGGATCATCATAAGGGATTCTGAATGGTTCAAGAGCAGGTTTTCCTGCTGTGTTGGAGGAGTTTGGTGTCAACTGCTCTATGATGGCCCTGAAACCTGGAACAAGGTAAGGTCTAGGGCTTATGAGTGAGGACACATAACAATTTAGCATGCTCTTCAGTTTTTGGTAATTCTGAATGCCAGGTGATAGACTCAAGCTTAATTACACAGAAAAAAAAGCTATTCTGTATCTTTTACAAATCTTTTCTTCTACTACCTGCTTGCACAGTGCAGTGTGGCAATGGAAAGAATACAACATCTGGAAAATGCCAATATCAATTTTAGTTTTGTCTATGGAATTCAGCAGCTATACGGTCTTGGACCAGTCATCTGATCATTCTAAGGCAATTTTATCAATCAGAAATTATCACAATTACAAATATATTGATAGGGCTGTTGTGAGGGTCTAACAGAAATATCAAATAAAGCTGTTCTACAAATTGAAAGGAATTGTCCAAAGACTAGCTGCCTCAGAGCCTTTTTTATTTTTTTTTGGTGAAGGAATTAACAGTATAAATTCAATAGAAAATATATGACTACCCATAATTAATTATACTTTTCTATAGATGACCCTGACAGAGTAAAGGATAACTATGGGGAAAATCTTACAATAATAAGTGACATAGAAGGTAACTGCATTGTGTACTGATTAAGGAAACTCTACAAATAAATCTTATCACTTACTGCCCACCTACTTTTGGTTCACCCTGTATATTTACTCTTCGTATATTTAACAATAATTAAGGGTTGTAGAAACCAGGAATTCTACACACATAAATTCCACTTCTCATCACAACTGTGAAAAGAAATTTGTGCATACTATTTGAGGCAGATTCATGTGGGTTAATATGATTGGGTAGAAATAGTATAATCTAGCTTACCTATATAAATAAAATTTTATTTTGGTCTATTTAGCACCAGAGCACATGAAAATTGATGGGTTTATTGGAAGAAATTTTGGTGTAGGTGATTGGGAGTTTCTGACAAAATATGGGATATGTCACATATATGAGCACATGCAGAGGACCATGGGGCCATAGAGACATGCAGGGCTGCTAATAGGGTAAGGCACGCTTTGTTCCTGGCACCTAAACCTGTTCTGTGTCCAAAAGATGTTTCCTCTGTATTGGGTGGTCTATGTCCTACATATTGTGTCAAAATGAGGATTCTAAGAAATCTGTGTTTAAGTTTCAGAATTTTCCATTATTGTCAAATCCTGAAAACTGTATGCTTTCCTACTAGCAAGTTCAATTGGAGCCAACTGTCAATCCCTCAGCAAAGTTTATTCACAGAGAAATATCCAAATTTGACATTTAAGAAATTTCAACGGGATGCAATATGAAGGAACAAATCTTTGCAGCAACTTCCACTACCTCTAATTTTTTCAAGCCACCTATTTATTCTAAAATAATCACAATTCCCAAAGTCAGTAAGGCAGATATGCTGATCTGCAGAGGCTGGCTGACTTCTAAACACTTTGTACTAGGCAACATCTTGCAGGATACTCTAAGATAAGGAGCCACCGGCAGGAATTCATCATTGCCCTGAAGAGCAGAATGAAACAGATGTGACAGTTAAAAATAAATTTAGTTATGAAGTAGAATACAACATAAGACTATATTAATTGTTAAAATGACGAACTGATTACAATTCTGTTAGTAATGTTTTACTGTTGCTAATACATTGTAAAATGTTTTAAATTTTACACATCCTTATAAATTATTTCCATGAACAACACTAAGCAATAGAGCCAATGAGCAGTAATAATATTAACAGCTGACACATTGAATTCAAATTATATGCTGTACTCTGTCCTGGGTGCTTTATTTGCCTTTATCTATGATTGTCATATAAGATATGTTAAGGCTTTGAGAAATTAGGTCATTTCCTTAGGATTACTCATTCAGTAAATGTGGTTCTGGGACTACCATTGATCAGGTTGTAAGGCCACACTTCATGGCTTCACCATATTAACTGCTTCCCATTATATGCTTTCTACATGGGTTTTATAAGCAAAGACATGTGAGAGGAGTATAAAGCACTGAGGATAGATGCACGAACACTTGATGGTATTTCTAAATGTGGTATTTTGTATAAGGATGAGACTTTTTCAATAATGACTCAAAGCTGCCCTGCATTTTTTTTCATTGATTATCCCCCAAGCCATTATGGTCAGAAGAAGGCTATGTTGGCTAATAGAACATACAATTTGGTTGTTGTGCAATTAGAAGCTGCTTATCCTTATCCAGCAATGGTGTTAAGCTTGTGCAAATCATTGTAACAGTCCTGGCAAGGAGCTGGGGGATATATGGGCTCAATGTCTAGTAATTTCCTTCCCACATTGGCCATACCTGAAATTAAAGCCGAAGGTTGCTGTTTGCCTAGACTACTGTACTCTGTCATGCCCAACACATGCTTTTCCTTTCATTAGGAAATTTCATTCCCCATGGCTTCCACTAATCCACACCCTGAATGTCATTGAAGGTTCTGATCATGTTCCACAATTGTTTACCAACTCACACTGATGCTTTTCCATCAGTGCTTCTCAATTCTTATTACCTGAAGAATAGGCCCTCATGCCTCTAAGCCCACAGTTCAGTGACATTCTTGTTGTGTCTTTGCTTCTTAAAAATAAAGAAAATAATCCTGCAAGCTCATAGACAGTGTTTGGGACACCATCTTCATTCGTGTATCTTGGCAGTAGACCTCTTACACTTTCAGATGTTCCATAAGGTAAAATGAAGACTTGTTGATTAGTGCATATTTTTTTCTTTACAAATTATGCTCACTTAAATGTTTATTTAAAAAATTGACTCCTCTGTAGCTTTCCCCGCTTTGGGTGATTTAGGCATAACTTCTCTGTGAACCCCCAATATCTCATTCAACACAAAGATTTTGATGTCATGAAAAGCAGAGATATCTCATATAAAGAAATGTCTTTTAAATGGATACCATTTAAATCTTATGTTCTTTCTTTCCTATTTTCTCTTGCTAAATGCACTGTTAGTATATATTTGTGTATTGAGATGAACCCTGTTTCTTGCATTTTTTCGACATAAACAGTTGATAGTATTTTGTTTATAAATTGCCATTCCCCATGAGGAGGTGGCACATTTTAAATGAAGAGCTCTTATAGAGATCATCTTCATGAGGAAAATTACCAGCCCCTTTCAAGCAGGAAATGCAAGAAATTTCATTTTATCATGGTTTTCCAGCCTCCATCTATGTTAAACACTTGCAGTTTTTTCTTATCTCAATGTATATGAGTGTTGTGACTTCTCAGAACACCCAGATCTGCTGAGCTGGAAAGCCCTCAGTTGCTCATGACTCAATACTGGCAAAGTAGATAAACAGCACTCAGATTTGTTATTTGGGTTGATAAGGAGCTCCATTTGGTTTTGTGGGAATCCCTTTTGCAAATCATCATTTGTTCATATACTGAGAACTTCTTATGAACATGCATTGTTCTAGGATTTGGGGCTAAAACAATTCAAAGGTAAAAAGATCCCTGTACTCACTGTTAAATTAATTTTAGTGATGGCAGACAGACAATTGATGACAACAACAAAAATATAATAGATTTTGATATTATCTTTGGCTCAATTCTGAAATTAAAACCTTCTGGGGGAAAGCCGGGATGGCTCAGTGGGTTAAGCACTCACTTTGCAGCCCCAGGGACCAAGGATCGAATCCCGGCCCCGGCCTCTGTGAACCCATATGCTGAACTGGGGAGTGCCCCTGGTTCAGTTCTCACTGGGGTGAGACCCCGGCCCAGTTCCTGCCCCATGCAGCCCCGCGCCCACCTGTGGAATGAAACTATGTAGAAAAACCAATGATGTGCAACTATGGAGACTGTTCTGGGCCTTCCCCCTTTCTATCTCTGTCTTTGTATCTCTCTCTCTCTCTCTGTCAAAAACAATAAAAATAAATCTTAAAAAAAAAACAACCTTCTGAAAACCAAGTTTTCTCATAACTCATCTGGCATCTCCTGACCTAAATTCATAAAATACTTTATAATCTTTATTAATCCCAATGAGGGGATATTCATATATTTTTATTATAGAAATATTAATGTGCTTTATTTGGTGATGCTTCCCCAGGTTTTATGGGGAGTGTAACAGAAGCAAAACACATGCACTGTGTTGCTTTTCTAAAATTAGAAAACATCCGAATTCTCAAAGATATTTGGCTATATGTATTTCAGATAAGTGATTATGAACTGTATACCGTGGGTAGTGATAAATTCTATGATTAAAATAAAGTAGCAAAAAATGATACGAAGTGCCAGGATATGTTTGGTATAATTTGCTTCTATTTGCAATACATTTGTCATATCAGACAAAATAAACTTAAAAGTCCGATTTACTCTAAATTGATTTTCCACCTAATTTTTAAGTACCGGTATATAGTAGACTGGTTGGTGCTAAAATATTCAGAGGTGTTTTTAACTTCTTCTTTTGAGTTGTATTAATAACAAAATGTCCTATTCTTGCTTCTAGCAAATGCAAAAGCAAAAATTACTTCTAATGTCCAGATGGTATATTTTAAACACTCATTGAAAGCAATAAACACAAACTGACATGTCAAGCCTGTATAAGTATTTTCAGTTTATATGAAACTGCTTATGTTTAGAAATAATAATTTGTATTACAGTGATGCAACTATAGTTTTTATAGTGATTGTGAGGTATTCTGATACAGAAGGGAGAAATCTAAACTAAAAAATAGGATACTGGTTCTGATTCTTACTCTGTCATGTTACGTGGGGAAGTTTGTGTAAGACTCTTAACCTCACCGCACTTTTGCTTCTTTGTTGGCTAAATGACAAGGTTAGAATAGACAACGTTTTAAGGTTCCTTCTAGTCCAGAAATGTTTTAATTTTATAAACCATATACCCAGGTGTGCAAAAAATAGTAATTTTTTTTCTGTGAATCAACTTAAATTCTATGAAGTGCCTCTTCTGCTTGATATTAGACAATGCAATTTTGGTTTATGGTTGCTAGATTTTGTCCCTTCTTTCTCATTCATTGTAGCTAGGGTGGCACCTTAATTGCTATAGTGTCAGGTTGGGATTACCTGATCATCTCTTTGTGTCTGCCCATGGTGGCATCTGCTGCAGTGTACACAAACTCCCATATCGTTCATGGGCATTGCAGCCTTCTATAGTGAAGGCCTCTGAGGAATTTGAATTCAACTCTTTGTAGTCTAGATTACTCCCCCTACAGTTCCTCTGTTATAGGCAAAGGTACTTCTAGGTAATTCATTCTTATTCCCCTTCCCCTTCCTTTTCCCCTTCCCTTCCCCTCTTTTAACATCTACAATGTTCTTGGAGGCATATAAAATATAGGCTGTTTTCTCATAAAGCCAAATAAAAGCATTTATATGTTTCCTGGGTCAGTCTCAGCTTATATATACCTCATTTTCACACCTTCCACCATAGAGTCCCAATGAAAACTCTTAAACCTTTGTTTGAGACATAAGGGTGTCATCCTCTCCACTCTCAGGTCCTCAGATTGAACTCACGTTGCATTGCACCCCTGCCTAGGACATATCTAGAGGGGTAGGCAGGATGCAGCCTGCTCAAAGAGTTGGTCACAGTCTGATTTTCTTGTTACCTCTCCAGTTCTCCATTTTCTTGTCTCTCCTTGAAGAATCTTTGATTTAATCTCAGAAAAGAAGAAGGTTGACAAGAACAAGATCACATATTCTGCATTATCTATTGCTAGACCAATCAACACTTTGGGCCCACAATGTGAAAGCATTTGTAACTAAAAATTCCTTTTGTTCTTCTGTTCTCAAATGTGTTATCATGGGCATTAGAATTCTACCTTAAAACTCAGTACTGAGCATTGACTCTTATAATACTCTGCATTTTTGCAGTACTGATATTTTCCTGAAGGCCTATGTGGAAGTGGAGGATTTTTGCTTCTTGGGTTTATGAAGGGCTTTGTGTACAAAAAGGATACATATGTTTACATACCAGTTCACACTTGAAAATATTATCCCTTCATATACTTTTCAATGTTTTATGCTTCTGTCTCAATTTTTATTGTAAGCTAGTTTTGATAAATGATTCTTTTAAGATAAATGTTTTAAAGATTTATTTTATTGATTTTGACAGACAGAGAGAGACGGAGACAGAGACATAGAGAAGGGGAGGGCCCAGATCAGTCTCCATAGTTGACAACATTAGTTTTCCATATAGTTTCACTCCACAGGTGGGCACGGGGCTGCACAGGGCAGGAACTGGGCTGGGAGCCTCCCATATAGGCCCTGGCAAGAACTGAACTGGAGCACACTCCAGTTCAGCATATGTGTCTACCTGGGCCAGAGCCGGGATTCAATCCTTGGTCCTCGGGGTTTCAAAGCGAGCTCTTAACCCACTAAACCATCTCAGCTTTCCCTATAATTCTTTTATAGGCTAACAATACACAAGAGTAATAGAAACAGATTTTGTTTTTTTTTAAGTATATCAATATTGCAAAATTCTTGTTACTTGAGCATGCTCAATAAATATTATCTTTTATTTCTGTGGCCCTGAACAGGAGTGAAATTGTGAAGTTCTTTCATTTTAATATCCCCGGAAATAGACCACTTTACAGATCCTTCACTATATAAAAACAAATTATTTGGGCCTAAAATTTGTTCTTTTAAAAAGGAAAAAGAGTCAGTGATATCAGAAAAATGAAAGAGGAGGCAACTCTGACTTCCTCTAAGCCAGGGGTGTCAAACTGGTGGCCCTTAGCCAGTTTGACACCCCTGCTCTAAGCCAACATGAAAACATTGAAAAACAAGCAAAAAACTGTCATAACCAACTTAGAACTCTGGAAAGCAAAGTTTATAGCAACAAAGCTACTGCTGAATAAAGAAAACAGCAACTTAAAAATGGCAGGAACCTTTTGTGTTGTTTCACTTGCCCGTGCCCAACCCCTGCGCCCCCTACTCCCTTTCCAGTTCATTTGCTGTCTTGAAAGAGGTAGCCCACAAATCCAGTATGGAACTCTGGGGAGCAGAGCAGACCTTGTTTGCAAATTATTGTGTATGTCTGTTCTAACTTGTCTGGAGGCTACGTGAGGTTCTGACATTAGGTGTTTGTGTTCGTTGCACCTACCTGGAGCTCCCCCAGGCTGGAAAATCTGGATGGTATTGCTGGAAAGTACTGGGAGGTGCCTCACACAAAAGATTCTAGTTGAAGCCTATAAAAGAGACCACTCTACACACAGAGAAGAAAAGCCTAGGAGAGAGTTTCTTAGGGAATTTAGGGTGTGGTGTTTCAAAACATCAGTGTATGTAGAATTCAGAAAGTCACACACACACACACACACACACACACACACACACACACACACACACACACACACACACACAGAATGCATACGCAGTAAGCATCTGAGACGACATTAAGCTTTCAGACCCTAAGCAGGCTGATGTTTAGGCAAAGTGCAAGCCTAGCCCGGTTAATTACTGACAGGGGGCTCAGCACAGAGACAGTCTGCAGAGATTTGAAGTAATTCTCAATCTCTCTCTCCCTCCGCCCTCCTGGTCCTGAGGAAATCTCTGTCAAACACTAGCTCACTTGCTGAACACAAGGTAATGAACAGTTTTCAGTGATCCCACACAGCAAGGAATAAAGTCTTCACAATAATAGTTGGGAAAAGTCACTAAATAATGGACTATTAGTGCCCCCAACAATCAATAAAACTGTAAGCTGTGGATCAGAGGGAGAATATTTTTCAGAATTACCACATTATAATATTCAAATGTCCAGTTTTCAAAAAAAATATTACAAGGTATACAAAGAAACATAAGTATGGCTTATTCAAGGAACAAAATAAATTGAAAGAAAGTCTCTCAGAGGAAGCTTAGACATCGAAATTCTTACACGGTGATTTTAGAACTGTCTTTAAAAGAAAAAAAGAACTTTAAAAAATTGTGGTCTGTTATGTAGATCATAATTTGCTATTTTAGCCATTTTAAGTGTACAATGCAGTGTCACTAATTACTTCTATCACCATTATCTCCAAAAGTTTTTAATCACTCCAAATAGAAACTCTATATCCATTAAGAAATAGCTCCCCATTCCTCTCTTGCCTCAGCCCTTGGGAACCTAAAATCTGCTTTCTGTAACTGAATTTTTGTAATTTAGATATTTTCTGTATGTGGGATCATACATATTTGTTGTTTTGTTTCTGGCTTATTTGTTTTAGTGTAATGTTTTCAAGGGTTATCATCATTGTAGCATGTATTAAAATTTTAGCCTTTTTATGGCTAAATAATATTCCATTGTATGTCTACAGCTTATTTGTTTTATGCATTCATCTGTTGACTTGAGACTATATGTCTATGTAAAAACTTGTATATAAGAGTTCATAGTAGCATTATTCATAATAACCAAAAAGTGAACCCCACTAAACTGTTCATCAACTGATGAGTGGGTAAATAACAACAATAAAAGAGGCATCGTCAATGTGGCCTTTACACAAATAAAAATTTACATTCAACATTAGAAAACTCACAGAATCCTTAACAGAGGAGTTAAACTTTAAGCTGAAACTTGGAGGAAGTATTAGGCAGAATTAATGATTTTTTAAAAACTAGATACACATTTTAATTATAAGGTGTTATCACTCAAATTATTACTTCAACGAGATTCTTTGCAGAAATATGGTCATTGTCCCGTTTTGGTAGACATTTGTTTTTCTCCAAGAGAGTAATATATTATTATTCTCATCAGTCTAGTAAGATGTGTTTTTCTATGGTTGGGAGGTATAGAATGATACATCGAGTCACAGCTGGTTTCGTTCATGAAAAGTATCTTATTATTATTATTTTTTTAAATTTATTTTTATTGTTTTTGACGAGAGAGAGAGAGAGAGAGAGAGAGAGAGAGAGAGAGAGACAGAGACAGAGTGAACGGGGAGAGCCCAGAACAGTTTCCATAGTTGCACATCATTGGTTTTTCCACATAGTTTCATTCCACAGGTGGGCATGGGGCTGCACAGGGCAGGAACTGGGCTGCGGTCTCACCCTGGTGAGAACTGAACTGGGGGCACTCCCCAGTTCCGCATATGGGTCCGCACAGGCTGGGGTCGGGATTTGATCCTCGGTCCCTGGGGTTGCAAAGTGAGTGCTTAACCCACTGAGCCATCCCGGCTTCCCCATGAAAAGTATCTTAATTCTCTTTTCTTTAGGATTCAAAAAAGAGGACTGGTTATTATTAAAAAAAAAAAATCATCAAATCTTCTCTGCATTTAGATGACACATTTCATATTTTGATCACAGTTTGAGTGTTTATAAATGACTCTGGGTCTGAAAAACACAGATAAATATTTGTGCCTGTCCTCTTTTGTACCTTCATTCCTTTTCAAACAAGCAGCAAGTCTGTTCTATTTAGCTATAGGGTCCAAATCCAGATTAATTTATCCATTACTTTTTATATTTTGGCTATTTTGTATATGTGCTTCCGAAGTGAGCACTATTTTGACTATTTTGAATAAGGCAGTTTTGTAAGTTATGTTTGTTCTGTAGCAATATAGAACATTTCTGAAATTTTCCATTCAAATTAGGGGAAAGTCACTCAAGGGATTATTATCCTTGACAGTTTTGGAAAGTGTTGAGTATACAAGTATGTGCTTTTCTATATATCATGAAAGAGGATGAAGATGGAAGACAAAGACTTAAGCCTGATTTTATATATCAGGAGTTGGTAATGGCTCCATTTTGTTGTTTTCTGCTTCAGTAGTATTCGACTTGAATCTTTTACTGCTTGGTAATGACTTCAATAAGCAGACATCATGGAAATGAATTTGGAGTAGCAAAAAGAGACAAGTTACATTACAATAAGGCAAATGGTAGAGATCTGAAGTAATTCATTGCCTCTTTCTTTCTGAGGAAAGGCAACTGTTATTATTTCTGGCAGATTACCAAACCCTGCAGAAATTGAAGACTGTGTTTGAAATCCAAATGAGTTTTCAAAAAATTTATCACTGAGGTTGGTAGAAGATATGCCTCATTAGTATTTAGTGCTTCTGTCTTAAGATAAAAGAGTAGAAGAAACTTCCCAGGTGGAAAGAAAATAGAAGTTACTTTATCTGAGAGGGAAAGCTGCCGTCATTTATACGTACCCAATTCCCACTGACTTCAATCAAGTTCAGCCTCTGAGTAGAAGACTCTAGGCTGCAAGATAGAGATTTGAACTTCACTAATGGTATTACAAAGGGATCAAAGCTTTCATAATGAGTTTAATAATTTGTATAAAGAAAAAGTCACTGGACACTGAAGAGACTTAACAAATTCTATTGGCTTGGTGAATTTTATCTTTTCTGGAGATGGAAAGTTTTAAAGTAAATACATATAGTCATGGCATCTAATTGGTGGCACTCAAAAGTAAATATGAGACCATCATGATGTTACATAAATGGTTTTCACTTATGGGTTTAAGAATTGGGGTACTAGGATACTCAAATAGGAAATTTGAATTATATTGTATTTGATTATGAGAATTAGCAACATTCTTAAATTTGACATCTATAGTAACTTTGCTTCTCTCCCCTACCTCTCCCAATTTCTAAAACAAAAATGACTAATAATTAAGATTTTTGAGTATTTACCCATGTGTCAAGTAATTACCTATTTAGTTTTATGTGCATTGTCTCATTATTTTTAAGTACAATCATATGATGTAGGAAATTCAAGGCAACAAAGGTTAAACAACTTTTCCTGGTCACAAACCTAGTAATGGGACACAGTACAAAAAACCCAGATCCACTTGAATTCCGTGATATTAATGATGAATCAGTTGATGGCTCTCACTGAATCCCTCCCTTCTCTTCTTTTTGCCTGGTGCGCAAGTTTAGCAGAAGAGCAGCATCATAATCCCTAGGTGTTAGCTCCCTAGCTGGAACCATCATTAAATATAATAGGTGATTTGACAAAAACAAGACCCTGTTCCAGAAGGCGGTGCAGTGAGAAACAGAGCTGTGCGCGTGAGCCGCCTAGGCTCCTCACGAGATTCGGAGCTCTCAGACATACCAGCCACCTGCCACATCCTAAGGCCATGGGTGACCTGATGGTGGCGGGGTTGCACCCCTCCCCGCCCCCCCCCCCCATAAACCTGGACATGGTAGCTCCCTGTCTCCCACCAGGCCACGGTGTGGGTGTGGCAAGGCGGTTTGGGTGTGGCAGGGAGAGAGAACAAGTGACCTTCCATGTGCTCCAGAAAACCATGAGGCCTCCAGGGTCCGAGCTCGGCCCTGAGCTCAAACTGAAGGAGACTCCACCTAGTCCCAGCAATGACAAGCGGAGAGACCTCACGGGGTCTGAGGGTGAACGGAGGCCCTGATGACAAAGGGGTGGGAGGCTCAGCTGGCTCGGATCCACCTGACCTCCATATTGGAAGAGAGAAAGGGTAAGAGTAGTACGAGGGCTGCCCGGGAAGTACCCAGCCAGGTGAAATGAAAAATAGACGTATTATGGCTGCATTTTTTCCCGGACAGCCCTTACATACCACTTTTGCCAAGACCAAGTGCCCACTGCCCCTTAGGAAGATTAACTGACCTGTGCGCCTGCTATGAAACAGCTGCTTTTAACTTCTAGATGTACAGGAGTTGTCTGCATTTGATAGAATTAGAAAATCATGTTTGGTAAATGTCTTTTTGTTAATAGTAAAGAAAGGTATTTTGGAAATGACTTTTGGATATGAAATTGCTAGTACCTCTAGATGTATCACTAGCAGTGATCCAAGACCATATTTTTTCAATGAGTTAAGAGATGGAACACAAGGCCCTGAGGGCATTTTTAGAACACATTTTCATATCATTACTGCTGTCTGATGCGTGAATTTTATTCCTCACACACACATACTGTATATAGTTGACAATGTTAGGTACTTTTTAAGAAATAGGTAGTTTTTTTAGATACTTTAAAGTGCCTGCTACGTATTAAAAGTAGATGTAGTAAAAGAACATGTGTAAATACCCTATTATTGAAGTTGAAATGATATATACTATCTTTTGGAAGTGCAATGGCTAAGCCCCCTCTTTGCAGTGCTCATTGTTCATGCCTTTGTTACAGGAAGGAGGCAGAAGAAAAGGACATAAAAAGGACACTCTATGCCACTGTTGTAGTTAGGCAATGTTAACCATCATCTTATATGTTCTGTGCAATTAATTTTACTTTGTTGTATAAATTATGTGTTTGTAACGGACAAAGGAGCCTCATTTTACACCTAGTATTTCTAGATGTTAAAGATGTCAGTGAATAGAAGAGTTAGTAAACTAATACACTTCATACATTTTCTGTTAAAATTCATGGGAAAGACTATCTTCTGAAAACGACTTTGAAAGTGAAATTGTTAAAATTACCTCTTATCCAATCAGTTATTATGATCTGTGAATTCTACTAGCACTTCTCCTGGTTTTCTTAAAGAACTTGGGCTCTAGAAGTAGTCTGCTTCTTTGAGAATCTTAATTCAACAACTTGTTTAAGCTCTCAAATTTTCCTGATTTCTTTTTTGTAATATAAGATGGTATACCTGCCTCACTGAGTTATTCTGAGAGTTAGGTGGATAATAAATAGAATGACTTAGAATGGTCATTGGCTTATAGTAACTTCTCAGCATTTGTAATCTGTTCTTATAATTCTTTTTGGCCAAAGTACAGTATGCTTTTAGGAGAATAGGAAAAATTAAGTCTGAAAAATAGGCAGAGACTGGGTTGAGAAGAGCCTCATTAGCCTTTTAAATAGTTAGGATCAATTTTTTTATGTAAGAGGGATTCACTTAAAGATCTGCTTAAAATGAGGCTACTATGGTAGTTTAAGAAGGCTATGATATGCTCCTAAGTGAGAGAGTAGAAATGGGTCATAACAGTGTAGAATGAATTTGAATAAACATGACTTGTGATATATTGAATATAGGTGTTGAGTAAGGGAGAGAGATCAAGGAAGAATTTCTGTTGTTTGAATGACTAAGTAAATGGTCATTCTAAACAAGTAGTTTTAGTACATAGATTATGGCTAGTACAAGTTTGGAATATGTTAAATATGATAACCTAAGAAACCTTTAGGTGAACATGTGCAATATCCAGTTGGAGGTAAGGGACTGGAACTTGGAAGATTGGGCTGAAATTATTGATTGAATTCATCAGAAATATGATAAAGAATAGATTAGCTTACTAAGCAATGAGAAGAAATGGTGGAATTGCAGGAAACAATATTCAAGAGGTGGGACAAGGCAAATGTTTATGAAAAATCTGAGACATCAGATAATCAGAACAGAATGAGATTAAGAGGAAGTAAAAAAATGAACAGAGTAAAAAAAAAATGTATTAGTACTCAACAATGTAAAATCCCACAGAGAGGAAGTAAGATAAAATAATAGCTGAAAAAGAGCCACTGGATTTGAGGACAGAGAGGTCACTGATCGTCTTGGTGAGTGCAGGGCCAGTAGAGTGAAATGAACAGAAAGCAGACAGTAGCATCTGAGAAACAAGAGGTGAGGAATTGGAAATATGGAAATAGACCAATATTTTTAAAGAAGTTTAACAAATGAGAGGGAGAGAGGGTTCATTAGCTAGAAGAAATCTGACGGTTATGGGACATGGTTTTATTTTGTTTTTTGCTTTTTTTTTAATTGTTAAATTTATTAGGGTGACAGGTTAGTAAAAATCACATAGGTTCCAGGTGTATAATTCTACACATAGACAAAGTACTTTACTGTTTTTATGCTTTTAAGATTGGGAAAGTATATTTATAAGCAAAAAGAGAGAGAACGTGGGAAAGATGAATTTACAGAAAAAGGGGCTATGTTATCCTATTTAAAAAAATGTTTTACTGTTTTCTGAGAGAAGGTGAGTAAGAGAGAGAAAGAGAGAGAGGGGCAGTGTTCATAGTTGCATATCATTAGTAATGATATAGTTTCATCCCACACAGGTGGATGTGGGTCTGCACAGGGTGGGAACCAAATTGGAGGCCTCCCGCATGGGAGTCTAGAACATTCATCACCATCTCAGTGGTTACCAGCTGTGCCACAGTTCAGCATATGAGTTTGCATGGGCAGGAGCTGGGATTCGATCACTGGACCTCATGGTTTCAAGGCAAATGCTGAACCTGTTGAGCTATCCTGGCATCCCCTTATCCTATTTCTCATACCAAACTGATTCTCTTTTTATCCAGAGTCATCCACTCATTTCCCTCATGTAGATATTTCTTCATTCTACTTTAGTCCTTTTTTTGTCCCTTATGTCATCTTCCTGCATTTATGCTTATTTGGCACTTATATTTTTCACCTGTGTTTTGACATGTCCATTCATTTGGATCTTTCCTATTTTCTCCCTTGCTGTGTTAGGGAGTTTGTAAGATTACGGTGGCTATTTTGATGAAGGTTTTCTGCTGTAACATTGCCAACAAGACTAATGGATGGTTGTGCGTATTACTGGTATCTTACTCAGGTATCACTTGTGTAGTTTATCAGGTATAGTCAATCCTTGAACTATGTGATGTAAGGAAAAACCCAGGTCCAAGATACATGAAGATAAGAGTAGATGTTTTTTTATAGTATGTTGGCACTATTTCAATAACAGTTTTCAAAAGCAAAGACACAATACAAGGTGTGCTCTTTTATGCCTCAATTGCACAGGTCAGAAAAGAACCAGACTTTCACTCACAAATAACCTAAAAACAGAAACCTTCAGGTCTAACATTGTATAACAACTCAATGCTTTTGATGCTTCTTGCATTTTCAGATTATCTTTTTGGGAGGAGGATGAGAGTCTTCAAGCTATGAAACTATTAGACATTCGGGGGAAATCAAAAGCTACAAGTGGAAGCCTATTTTATGAATGCCTCAGACAGTGATCAGAAAATAATGTTTTTAGCATGATCTTGTCTCTGAGATGGCTGGCTTGTGACGTAGATGGAAGTCAAACAGCTGCCTTTTTTTCCCTCTGAGCCACTGTGCTTCACACTAAATACTAAGTACACTTTACTGCTCTGCACACTTTCTTAGTGTCAGAACAGACAACTTATTACCAACCGAGGAGCCCCTGGCATCCTGTAGTTACACGTGTTTCCTAAGAAAATGCAATGCTCAGATGCAATTCAATTTTAACCCCAGAATGTGTCTCCTCTAACACCGGGCTCACATTAGACTATAGTGTGGGGCATTGTGTGTTAGCTAGAGGGGCATGCCTATGATACAGGCAAATGGAAGGAATATCTCTGATGAAAGAAGATTTTTGGGAAGTCTTATCTTTAATATATTTACTTTTAGTATTATACAGGGTCTGGCAGAAGTAACACCCTTTTTAAAGTTTATCAGCTCATTAAAATGGGGCACTACTTCTGCTGGACTGTGTATTTACTTTTAGCAAATTAAAGAAATGGCTCTAATGAAAGAAGATTTTTGGAAAAACCTTACCTTAAATATAAGTACTTTTAGAATTTGGCAAAAGAACTCAATTTTATTGTCCTAAGAGATGGTTAAAACCAAGTTTAGACCATAGGTTTTGGATTCAGGTATACCTAGTTTCCAATATGGATTTTAGCTCTCAAATTCCAATATGGAATTTGCTCTGGGATGCAACCTTCCTGTGTTGTAGTTTCCTTACCTACAAATAGGACTGTAAGACCTATCTCATAGAGCTTTAACGAGTATTATCTATTATGCATTAAGCTCCTGTTACTCTTCCATTATTTCTCCCAAGTTATTCAGGCAAATAAATGTGTAGAGAGAGGAAGGTATGGTTTGGCTCAGAAAGCAGGAGATTCAACCCAAAACAATTCCTAAAGAAGATAGCAAGTCACATGCAAACCAAACAGATTTTGGTTAATTTTTGTATCTGCTCTTATTTTAGCCTAGTTTGACATAATTTTCACGTGCTGATACCATTATTTTGACATTCTAACATTACAGGGCTCACTTTGCTTATTGATTTTTGGTTGGATTAAAGACACCATGGCCTTGACCTCTCTAGGAAGTATTATCACATCTTAACTCCCTAGATTTGGTACCAAAAAAAAAAAAATTATCCCAGGTGCAGGCGGATCATATTTGTGCTCTTCAAACCAGATGTGGATGCGGTCAAATGAAGCTCTTTAAGCACCAAGGCTTTTACACTAGAGACCTATTTATTGGTCTTGGGAGTTAATTGCCTCTTGCAGTAACTACTTTTGGGTGATACCCTGCTCTCTGAAGTGCCAAAACTGAATGGATGAAAAGCATAGTGTCATTATGGAGTAGCACTGGTGTGCTAAATGCAACAGAGGGCACTGGTTGCAAGATCTGTGGTTGCAATAGTCATGTAGTCCACGTAGTTGGGTAACCTGGATGTGTTATGGACTAAGCTTTAGATACTAGAGAAGTGGAACAGAAGTTGGGAGAGAGCCAGGAAGGGGAAAAACTTGGGCATGAGGAATAGTTAAGATCAACCACAGAGAATATGCTAAGGAACTAGGATGTCTGAGGGTTTCTGCTTCCCAACTGAAGTGGCTTCCTGCAGACTCTTTCTGAGTTTAAAGGTACCTCGTCCCAAAGGCTAAGCCAAACATGATTTCACTAGGAAAGCTGGGTGAGCAATGGATATTAAATTAATATTCTAATTCAACTCAGTCTTTCAACAGTAGGGAAAAGAACATCCTACATGTACAGAAGAGAGGCAAGTACTTTATCCTCACCTGTGTGCTTGTCTCTTCTCCACGTGAGGGGAAATGAGAGGCTCTGCTTTGATACCAGGAATAGTATATATATGTGTTCTGGGTAGAACATTCTGTGACCTTTATCTTCACTGACTTCGGGCATATTACTAGGACTTTGTTGCTAGCACAATTATAATCTCTAAATCCTTAACTTCCCTCTCCCTAACACCTTGAAACTTCCAATGTCTATTTGGTTAAATTCAATCCACCCAAATACTGTTTATTAATTGAGTGATTTCCAGATGATTCCTTAGCTAAATTTGCAAGTTTCTTTAAATGTTTATGAAATTTAGGGTAATTCACATTGTTTGGTTTTTGAAGGTTTTGAAGATTTCTATATGGTTTAGTAATCTGATTCCCTTTTTTTATTTTACTATTAGTCTTTTATGGTTTGTTGCATTTGTTCCTCTACCATATGCTCAATTCAAACTTGGTTAAAGCTAGGGTAGAGAAAGGCAATCCCTCATCTGGGAGAAAACATCAAAAGGAGAATTTATGCCGGAAAATGGGCATTTGGTAAAGTAGGTATTGGATGAATAGACTTTTGGCAAATTAGCTTTCAGTGAACTGGCTCCCTCTCTGCAACTTCCAGAACTAAATCTAAAAGGTTGCCTGCTGGGGTTGCTGGGATGGCTCAGCAGGTTAAGCACTTGGCTTGCAGCCCTGGGGTCTGAGAATTGAATCCTGGTCCTGGCCCATGCAGACCCATATGCTGAACTGGGGTGTGTCCCCAGTTTGATTCTCACTGTGAGAACCTATGTGGGAGTCCCCCTGTTCGGCTCCTGCCCCAGGCATGCTTCCCATGTGGGAGGCCCTTGGCCTGGATCCTGCCCTGAATAGCTCCGCCCCTACCTGTGAAATGAAGCTATGTAGAAAAGTAATGAAGTGCAACTATGGAGGCTGCTCTGGGCCCACCCTCTTCTCTCTTTCACTCTGTCTCTCTCTCTGTCTGTCAAAAACAATAAAAATAAATCTTAAAATGTTGCTTACTGACTTTCATAGGAGTGTTCTTTTTCTCTTTTTCAAAATCAATTTCCTAGCAAGTAGAGGAAAATTATGTTAGAGGATGGAGCTCAAAATAACAGGGAAACTTGTGCACTGCACATGGTTATTTGCAAATAGAGAAAACTGCATCGCCATGAAAAATAGATTTCCTGTTAGATTGAAAAATACTGAACCACATGCTGAAGGAGTCTGTATTATGGAGATTTGGAGATGACTTAAAATGACTTATGCTCTGGATTGAAAAGGATTTCTATGAGAGTAACCCTGCAAATTGCAGCAAGGACCATTTCAAGGCACACTGAAAGCAGGATCTTTTCTATTAAAAGAGGTTGTTTTTCTTCTGGTTGTAGAATAAAACCCTGTTGGAGAAGTAACAGTGCTAAGTTATCCAGTGGTGTTGAGACTGGCAGAAGGTTGTGGCTGTTGATAAAAGCAAGAGAATGGTACAAGTTGATGAGAGTTTGGACTGTGATGATAGCTGTTAATAGAACTCTTATTTCTGGAAGGGTGTGCTAGCTTTTGAGGTGAGAGCATTCAAAGGTAGAGACATACAAAAGCCTTCTTTTTCCTTTTCCCTAAGAAAGTTACTAGCACACTAGTTAGCAATTACTGGTTTGTAAATGTAGGTGGATTTCCCTATTGTTGTGCTATACAGATGCTCACCAATTTATGATGGGTTATGGCCCCATAAACCTATAATAAGTTCAAAATATTGTAAGTCAAAAATGCATTTAATACACCTAATTAGAACAACATAGCTCAGCCTAGCCTACATTAAATGTGCTCAGAACACTTACACTAACCTAGTGTGGGGCAAATCATGTAACACAAATCCTGTTTTACTGTAATGTTGAATATCTCATGTAATTTATGTAATTATGACTTGCAGCCTTCACACTGGGCAATTATCTTGAATTTCATCTCAAAAGTAATTGCTTTTCTCTTCTTACCAGAAGCAGGAGACACAGATGGGCATTTTATAGACATGATAGGATGCAAAAACACAACACACAATATCCCAAAACTGCTGGCGATACAGTACACAGTGGAGTATTTGTTGTTTACTCTCGTGATCACATGACTGAGTGGGAGCTGGGGCTAGTTGCCACTGCCCAGCATCATGAGGGAGAATTGTACTGTATCGTTGCTAGCCTGGGAAAAGATTAAAATTGAAAATTTGAAGTATGGTTTCTACTGAATGCATATTGCGTTTGGTACCGTTGTAAAGTTGAAAACTATTAAGTAGAACCATCCTAAGTTGGGGACCATCTGTATATATTTGCCCATGACAATTGGTGGGTGGGCATAAAAGAAAATTTAAAGCCAAAAGAAACTAGTTTATGTTATTAATATTACTGTTACAATTACTGAGACACCACTGAGCTTTTAAAGTATTGAAGAAAAAACAGCGAGTTTATTTTATAACAAGTATGCTCTTAACTCTTCAGATTTGTCTGTTGCATCCATCAGAAAGGGTCAAAAATGGAAACATAGTTAGGAGGCACAAACAGTGCAAAAGTAACTTTTACAAGAAGAAAGATAATTCAATAAGCAAAGGAGTGTAAACAGTTCCAGTTAGAAATTCTTCATGTTGCCTAACTCAGTGTAGTCTAAGTTTATAGCACTGTGCTCATATGAGCATAAGAAAATCTGGAATGGTTATAAAAAACATAGTTCAAAGTGAGGGGCTGTGGGAGAAATTTCAGAAAGCAAGGGAATGCTGATCATGGGAAAACCTTCATATTGCGGTCCTTAGAGAGTCAGCAGCCAACTTATTCCATCAGTATGAAAACAAATTTCTTTTATTGCCTTTGGTTCAATGATAAGGCAAGTCTGTGACTAAAACCCCACATTTTCATTCCACTTTGAAAACAATACTGCTATTTTTATTATCCAGATGAGAGGGGCATTGAGTTTTTCCCAAGTCTGAGACCTTGGCTATCCCTGCATAGAGTTCTAACATTTAGTTTGATTGTTTCTTTGTTTGTTCTTGAGATAGCTTATATACTAAATATCCTTCCACCAGTTCTTTGAGTATCATTCTTCATCAGTCTTGAGTCAGAGGATATAAGAAGGCTTTTGCTAGTTTCACTTAATTTAAACTTGGCATCTTGAAAGAGAATTTCTTCTTAAACATGTATATTCATATTTGGTTGTCCTCTTGCTGAATTGTTTTACTATTATTAACAGACACCCAGGAATATTTCTATTAGTCTTCTCTACAACTTGTGTGATCTCTTAGATGATTTATACAAACTCAAAATCCAGCATTTTGAATTTTAATAGTATACTTATGCTCTGCTTATTTCTCTTATCTCCTGAAGAGTGTCTCCTGAAGAGTTATAGATATGGTCATAAAATCCAATAAAGATGCATTTGTCAAACTGATTTATTTTCCAAACTCTGTCCCTGTTAAATTTATATAAGAAACCACATTTCTGCATATATTTGAGTACTGTTGTGGAAATGATAAGAAGTGCAAGAGTCATTCTGGCACAGATATTAAAAGGAGCCACATGAGAAATGGCACTGTTGCTTACACTAAATGGTTCCTTCTCAAAAGATGAGGAAATTACCTAAGTAGAAAAGTTAATCATAAAGCATGTTAAAT
This sequence comes from Craseonycteris thonglongyai, assembly GCA_004027555.1. NCBI lineage: Eukaryota > Metazoa > Chordata > Mammalia > Chiroptera > Craseonycteridae > Craseonycteris > Craseonycteris thonglongyai. The sequence goes on from PVKE010022001.1 coordinate 23,820, forward strand.
CATCAGGCATTATAAAAGTTGGGTTTTATGATTCATGATAATTAGTTTGGAGAATTAGAAGGTATAACTAAATAGACTTATGAGAAGAACTCACAACTGGGTAAATTCATTTTACTTTCAGATTCAGCAGACAAGGCAAATGCTTTACCCTCCCCCACCCCTTGCCCCCCAATCTCCTAGATTTATTTGATGGTTATTATAGAACCTACATTTTTCCATCACGGCACCTTTGTACCATAGTATGATTTTTATGCACCACCTAGCAAATAAATAAGTGAATGACTTAGTGCAAAACCTCAACATAAGAAATGAGTTTGTCTTAAGTTTTCTGTTCTCTTTCTTTATCATCATATATTTATGAAATTCAATGACTTTTTTTTCCTGTGCTCTGACTGTTTCATACAGTAGAGTCCCAGTGATAAGTGTAAAATTATATCTCCCTGGTTTAGCTGTCACAAGCAAAAATAGCTGGAAATAACACACAAATATTCCCTTACTGGTTCAAGGGAATAACTCAAATGTCTTGTATGTGCTTGCAATTAATTGTGACTATCAATTCTTTCCCACCTTATATTTCCTATTTTTTCCTCGGACACTCAGGACTTAATTCACTTACTCTTTGGTCACTGTATTCACTTTCAGTGGAGCATTTGTTCCTTTTATGTCTCTTTCATCACCATGTGGGCTCCCAGGTATGGATAGTTGTGAGGATTTGCAGTTTATGAAGTTGGCTTAGCTATGTTTTGGCTCAACTTTAACAGGCATCATGCTCTGTTTTGTTTTTTACTTGTGTTTCCATCCGCTTTTCTCCTCCCATTTTGAAGATACTTTGAAGACATACCGGTAGGTCGTCAACACATTCCTTCCTCTTATCCCTTTTCCCCTGGACTCTCTTACAAATCATGTTGGGCGGGGCCAAAAGTTAGTCTGATTGACATAATAAGGGACTATGAACAAATTTGATAGCTTTCTTTAATTCTTTTAAGTTGTTTACGAACCAAGACTTCTGCAACTTTTAGTTTTACTCTTAGGCCTATCAAGTCCTTTTTCTGAGAGGTTTAGTGAAGTCCTTATTATCTGAAGGTTTAGAGGTAGACAGCCTGAGGACTAGCTATTAACCCTAATGTATCCTACTGTTAGTAATAAGATTGAGTTTTATTTTCTTGTCTACAGTCATCTTTATCAAAATGACCTCAAATGAAGACAGCGTTGTAAGTCTTCATTTTTCTGATAAGGAAATGAGGGACAGAGTAACATTGTAGAATCCCTTGATAGCATGGGCAAGACCATGATCCAGGTGCTTGAGCCTGGCTGCCCCAGTGTGCCCAAGGGTCACAGAATTCCTGCTGTCTCCCAAAGGTTACCACTGCATGGAGCACCCCTTCTTCCCACCATGCCTGGCACTTGCCGTAGTTCCAGCCATTGCCCAGCAACTCTGGTGCAGCACACTTCATGATTCCCCTAGCCTGCACTTGATCCAGCCATTCTACCAGAAAGATAAACAAAATTGACAAAATTTTAGACAGACTCATCAAGGAAAAAAGAGGTCCTGATAAATACACTAAAATTTGAGAGAGGAGCAGTTACATTTGACACCACAGAAATGCAAAAGATCATGAGACTACTATGAACCATTGTCCATCTACAAATTGGAAAACCTAGAAGAAATAGGTACATTCCTAGAAGTACACAACCTTACAAGTCTAAAGCATGAAGACCTAGAAGAAAGTAAGTACTGAAATTGAATCCGTGATTATAAATTTCTCAAAAATCATGAGGAAGCCGGAATGGCTCAGTGGGTTAAGCAGCCCCGGGGACCGAGGATCGAATCCCAGCCCCGGCCTGTGTGGACCCATATGCTGAACAAGGGAGTGCCCCCAGTTCAGTTCTCACCAGGGTGAGACCCTGGCCCAGTTTCTGCCCTGTGCAGCCCTATGCCCACCTGTGGAATGAAACTATGTGGAAAAACCAATGATGTGCAACTATGGAGACTGTTCTGGGCCCTCCCTCTTCTGTCTCTGTATCTCTCTCTCTCTTTCAAAAACAATAAAAAAAAAAGAATGTACTTTAAAAAATTTCTCAAAAATCAGAAGTTCAGAACCAGATGGCTTCATAGGTGAGTTCTACAAAACCTT
>PVKE010022002.1:0-25951 GCA_004027555.1 Craseonycteris thonglongyai
CCTGATAGAATCATACCCCAAAGCAAGAGAGTAATAAATCTTAGGGGAACTAACAGAATATGCTTGAGGGGTGATGCTTCCTGCTGGAATGGCATAATGAAAGACAGATTTTAAAGTATACTTAGGACTGGATAGGTTCTGCATCCTCTTGAGAATAGTTCCTCTCTCTCTCTCTTTCTCTTTCTCTCTCATTTTTCTTTTTCACTTGAGATTGAGATTTTTAGATAGCTGGTTTAAGTAACTGGTTAGCCTGGCTGAGCCATATGCTTTAATTGTTAGTCCTGCAGAGAGTAGGATTAACATGCTTTTATGAAAATTGAGGAGTGACAAGAACATGTACCTGAATAAGGCCATTCTGCCTCCCCATGGAGGTAACCCCAGGATGTGCCAACATTTTCCTCAATAAGAACAGTCTCTTTAAGAATATGGAGTAACATCTTGGTCATGCTATTCAGAGAGAACCAAATTAATTCGGCAGCATCATGTCAGAGAGTAAATAAAAACTGATTTATGTTCTCATTAAAATTTCACTGTGAATAAACAAAGACAAATCAAATAGAAATAACTTCAATCTCTGAAATTTGAGTCTGAAAACCGATAGCACCAATTTACGTAAGAGTTGCAGACTTTTAGAAGTTAAAAACTGTGAGAATGCAAAGATTAGGGAAAGAAAACATATTCAAACCTCCACCACCATCTGTTCGTTCTTCCTTTGTATACCTGACACAAACACTTGGAATCTTCAGATTTGTCTGCCTTAATATACCCACCACTGAACTGGAGCCCTATGATGGAATGATGTTATTTGATTTATGTCTTTGTAGCAATTAGTATCAGTTTTGCTTGTGTGTTACGGTAAGCAAGCCAATGTTGGTTGAATCAAATAATATTGCTCTTTCTTTTTTTAGCCCCATTTACATAAGTAAAAATTTGCTAATTACTTTGCTAATTTATTAATAACTAATAATATCATGCATATATTGGCTGACTCATGAAATATATTTACATTATAGATCTAAAATGTGGGATGACTAAGAGAGAAAAATTGGGGGCATATTTGACTTCAGTAAAAAAAAAGCCTAAAAGTTAACAGAATAAAAAGAAACCCTGTAGTAGGACATTTTTCTATTTTTGCTCATCATTTTTTCATATATTTGAAACCAAACAACCAAAATCTCTTAGTCACACTCTTTTACAATATTGGTTCACTAAATGCCATCCAGCATTTAATTTTTGCCCAGTGAAGACAAGACCTTCGAATTTTTATGCTAGTCTAGGGTTGTTCAGTGCTGATTTGGTTTCCAAGTGAGAAACAAGGCTGCGGCCAGTGGAGTGAAATTATGCTCAGTAGGTGACTTCTGGGTGTGGGCAGAGCTACCTTGGAATTCGGTGCATTTTCCCTAATTCTCAGCTGGTAAATGGGTATCCTTCTGACAGTTTCAAAGTGGTTCTGGTCGTGTTTAACTTCTCTCCCTGTTGGGGGCTAATCTCATAAAGATTTCAGCCACACAAGCAACAGTGTCTGGGGTATAATGATTGCTTTGAAGTTTGTTTGCTCGCCAGTGCATTTAAAGCATTTAAATGTTCCAGGAATAGGATTAGATGCCCCAGTGAATTCATTTCATTTACCCCCAGCAGTGGTTTCCTGATGCTAAGAGAGGTTTACATGGTATCAATTTAGAGGCATGCTGATTTTGAAGATTTTCTCCTTCACCTACTCAATTTTCTACCTCTCTCAAGGTGTTGCCTAGAAAAATATTAGGGGTCAGGGCTCAGTAGAAAGGGGGGGGCATTATTATGCCTTTAGGGCATGCTAAAGATAATTTTCTGAATCATCTTCTGAAGTGTTGTTAGCTCAATGAGGGGAAAGAAGAAAATGAGAACAAAATTAAGGTTACTTCAAACTTTTTCAAAGATTGAACATGAATGTTGAACCATCACACAGTTGCCAACCTCTGGATAACTCATGCCTCTCAGAAGTGAAGAATTTTGAAAGTGGATTACCACACTAGCTAGGCAGTCAGTTCATGTCAGATCACCTTTTGAGGCTTTACCCTTAGGAAATACAGCATATATGTATTTCCTTCTATGTAAGCCGAACATGATATTTGGAAGTAAATTGTTGACTTGTAGTGATCCTCAATGCCAAGCAGTGCTTTTATGCTGAATTGTGTCATGCTGATTCACATGTAAGAGAATAGATTTGACCTCTCTATCTATTAGTATGTATATGGGAGGAAAAAAGTTCTGAGATACGGAGCCCCCTGAAAATGATTGCTGAGACAAGCAAGAATTAATGTGGAGGATATTTAACATTCTACATGTGAAAAATTTCCACGAACATGAAAATCTTCATTGTGTAAACAAACACGTATTATTATTTTTCAACATCCACACTGTCCTAGGTAGCTCAAATGACATATTTTAGCTAAAATTTGGTTTCATAAAAATGAGCTATTACCCAATAGACATTCACTAAATAGATTTAACTGTGTTTTGCTCTCCTTAGAGGACTGATATATTTCAGACATTTTAGTGGTTGTGATGTTTTCTTAAAAAGAAATTAGAAGTAATACACACTTATTTTAGAAAACTTAGAGAAAGAAAAACAAAGTTTGTAAGAGAAAAATAAGAAGTACAGGTTAATTTCACAATATTGATATAAATACTGTTAAAATACTGAGATATTTTCTTTTCTTTTTTTCTACACATTTTCTATCATTATGATCCTGCTATAGATCAGTATACTCTTCACATAGGTTATATCATGAACATTTATTTGTTCATGTCATTAAAATTGTTACTCAAAGTAATTTAATGGCTGAAGAATTTTTTTGTTTTAAGATTTATTTTATTGTTTGAGAGAGGATGAGAGAGAGAGAAGTGGGGAGGGCCCAAAGCAGTTTCCATAGTTGCACATCATTAGCTGTGATTTCACTCCACACAGGTAGATGTGGGGCCGTGCAGGATGGGAACTGAACTAGGGGCCTCCCACGTAGGAGGCTGGAACCCTCACTGCCATCCCAGCAATTACCAGCTGTGCTTCAGTTCAGCATATGGGTTTGCATGGGCAGGGGCCAGGAATCAAATCCCAGACCTCATAGTTGCAAGGCTAGTGTTAGACTTGCTGAGCTATCCTGGCATTCCGGCCTAAAGAATACTTTATTAAATGACTATACCATAGTTTATTTCAGTATTTCTATTTGTTTGGTATTTAGAATTTTCCCAACCTCTTGGTATATAATAGTTCCTATATAGTTAGAAATGATTCGAATTAATTTTATTAGGGAATTTCTACAAGTGGAATTAACTGGGCCAAAAGTTCTGAACATTTTAAGGATTCAAATATATATTGTGAAATTATTTTTCAGAAATGCTCTAAAAAATTATGAAATTGCTTTAAATTATGCTTATTAGTGTTTGCCTTTTTCCTCCATGTTCTTAACCTATAACTTTGTCATTCACATATTTTGTTCTAAGAATAGTTTTGTTATTCTTAGTGATTGCTTTTTAAAGCTCATCATATCGGGAATACTACTTTTTTCTGTATTTTGTATACATATCTTCCCCACCCACAGGCTTTGAATCATTATTTTTTTGTATCTCCCATCTCTTACTGCTATAGCCTCTGAATAAGTGGTCCATTTTAGAACTATAAGGATTATTAAAATAAAAACAACTTTGTAGTGAGCATTTATGAATAATTACTTCAGTATTGTGAAGAACTGATCACAAAACTGCTAAAAGTATGAGAAAACATTTTCTAAGGGAACCAGATACATTTCAATTTTAGTTGTCACTAGATGATCATGCTTCTTTCCTTTCTCTACATGCCCTTCAGCCTCCATTATTACCTTCTCTTTGTTTTTCCCTGAAGGAGAGAACTTTTCTTTCTGCAAAGTAGAATGAGCAATCAATTGATCTTCTCTTCCCACTGTCTGGGTAGATTACCTAGGGACCTGCAGCAGGTCTCTTAGAGTATGATTTGCTTACCACACACAAAAGCCTCTGCATGCAGAAAATGCTAATATCACTCTGCTTGATCCTCTTTTAAGGGACTTGCTCATCCTGTACTTAATGTTATGATACATAATCAGCCAGGCAATGTGGCTTAATATTCCTTATTCTGATTACACTTCTGTTTAATTCGCCAGTAGTGAATTGGCATAATCTCTTATTGCAGTTATTTTTTAGTATAATATGCTTAAATTATACAAGTTTTCTAGGCACTGACCAGTTTTTAATTTTTCTTGATGACTCAGGAGAAGTAGAACCTGCTTCTGACCTTTAGTTAAGAATTTCTCTTATGCATAGTCAATACCAATTCTGGATTAAGATATATTTTATCCTCGTTTGAAAACTGGACTTGGTGTTTTGCTAGGTGAATTAATTTATGGAGAATTAATAATAGGCTGGAAGATATGCTAAGATACCAAGCAATTAGAAACCTTTTGTTTATGCTTCTGGGGTTATTACTTTTGAATTCTTTTAAAGAAGGATTATTATAATATGCTCATGTACACAATTATAGAAGTGCTTTGAGTTCATATTTTAGGATAAGAAGGCTTGCTCTATGGCATGACCTATGGGAGAGATTATGGAGATCTTCAACTATACATGCTGAGGGAACAAACACCACTTAAGCTGGGCTCTGCTTCCTAAACAAGTATTTAATCTCCTCATTAAAGATATATGAAACTAAAAATCAATGAGCTCCGGTGGTTAGAGCTTTTTAGTGAAACTAATGGGTACACCTTGTCTAACATTAGAAACTTCATTTGTGGTTTACAGCTATACATGAGGAGAAAACATGAATCTAGAAATAAGGTTTCAGGCTAGAGTAATAATTGGGCTGTGAGTTCTGGATAAGCAGGCTTTATAAATATATAATGTACGGAATAATGTATTGCCAATTCACATTCTCTTACACTAAATAGATATAGTGAACTCTTACTATAAAGCTCAAGATTAAAGTCGGCAGAATTCTGCCTGGACACATGCCCTATTGAGTCCCATTAGAAAGACTCTTAACTGTGTAAATTTAAACTTCTGACATGCTGACATCATGAACTATTTAAACTGGAAAGTATTCCACAAGACTTGTTTAGAGTTACAAAAAACAGCCCTTATTTCACCAGGCAAATATAAGTAAAATAGTGGTATATTTTAGGTAAATTATATCCTGGCCATTTGGATAAACAACCAAAACCTGAAATGAATCTCAGATGAAACATTTTATCAATAATCCTATAGTATCTCTGAGATAACCTTAGGGCATTCATTACCTACTCATTTTGCTGCTAGATTTCAAAGTTTTGTTTATTGTCTACACGTGGTTTTTTTTTGTTTTTTTGTTTTTTGTTTTTTTTTGTCTAAACAGTACAAGAAAATACAAATACATAAGACAGACCATGAGCTCCGTGAGAACAGAAATGATGTCTATCTTTTTCAAAACCTAAAGTGTGGCTTGCTACATAGTGGGCACTCACAATTTATTTAAATCAATGAATGAAACATGATGATGATAATATATGGAGCTTGGCTATATTGTGAGTTAATGTCACAGTCTACTTTGGTTTATGAGAAGTCAGTAAAATACTGTTGCACATAGCCCCAACCCTGAGTCACTGACAAGTCTTTACTTCATTAATCATTGTGTAGATACATCTCTCAGCATTCCATTCATGCTTTTGTAGCTCTCACTGTGTAAGGAATGAAACTGTTAAATGCAAAACTCTATAAAAAGTTGCAATCAGACCTAAGGGTCTCTTAATTCTGAGCATACATCCAGGTAGCCAATAAGAATTATAAAACAAATGTCTCTTAGGAAATGGAAAAGTATGCCACACAGCACTTTAGACCAGAAGGTGTCTTTTGTTTTTTGCTTTTTTTCTCTAAACTCTAAGGAAACTTCTACCACTACATGTGTGTAGTGTTAACAGAAAATTTTCTGAGGACATGTTTATGAAGCCAAAGACAAACAAATTGAGGCTTTAGCAGTTCTGATGCTGCACAAAATATAGAAGCATATAACATAGAATAATTAGCAAAAAGGAGGAAGAGACTCCACACAATGACAGGACAGACATGTGACCCTTGGCCATACCAGTGAAAGTTTATACCAAACTCTAGTGCAGAATATAGTCAAATGTTCCACTGTAGTTACCCATATGTACTCATCCACAATCATTTCTTGTTTTTTTTCTTCTTCATCTTGCTTTTTTCTTCTTTATTTTCTCCTTTTCTTTTTTTTAAAGATTTATTTTATTGATTTTTGGCAGAGAGAGACAGAGAGAAGGGGGAGGGCCCAGAGCAGTCTCCATAGTTGACATTAGTTTTCCATATAGTTTCACTCCACAGGTGGGCACAGGGCTGTGCAGGGCAGGAACGGGGCCGGGAGCCCCCCACATAGGCCCCTGGCAAGAACTGAACTGGGGGCACACCCCAGTTCAGCATGTGGGTCTGCATGGGCCCAGGGCCGGGATTCAATCCTTGATCCCCAAGGCTTCAAAGCGAGCGCTTAACCCGCTGAGCCGTCCCAGCTTTCCCACTCTCCTTTTTTTTGTTTAAGATTTATTTTGTTGTTTGAGAGAAGGTGAGAGAGAGAGAAGATGAGAGAGAGAGAGAGAAGTGGGGAGGACCCAGAGCAGTCTCTATAGTTGTACCTCATTAGTTGTGACATAGTTGCATTCCACACAGGTGGATGTGAGGCCATGCAGGGTGGGAACCAAAGTGGAGGCTTCCCTCACAGGAGGTGAGAACCTTTGCCACCATATTGGTGGTTACCAATTGTGCTGCAGTTTGGTATATGGGTTTACACAGGCTGAAGAGGATTTGATCCCCAGACCTCACAGTTTCAAGACATGTGCTCCACATTGTTTTTGATTCTTTGAGTAAATATTTAGTAATCTGTATATAGTTGCTTCCATAGTATAGGTTCAGTCCTTTTAAATTAATCCTTTTGTTGCTTTTGTAAAGTCCCAACTTTAAAATAAACCAAACAACAGCAATAACAAAAATGCTCTTCGGCCAAGAGGACAGAGCTGGTAGATGCAAATGATAGCTTCATCATTGTCCTGCTTTCCCAGTGGGGCAGTACAGGTGAACACACCCTTACAATTCATTCATAATGAGCTGCCATAAAACTGCTTGTAATAATGAACACTATTCAGAATGATTCATTAAAGGAAAGCTATTCTGAGGATAACCAGCTCTCTGAGCACAGCTGCCTGAATTTCGTTAAAAAGTCACCATAAATGGCTGACATAAAATTGGGGCATTTTTCAATTTCAGTGGGCAAAATTGTGCTTATATGGTCAAATGAGTCTTAACTAGATGTTGACTTTGCGTGAGAAGAATCTTGCATCTCAAAACAAGGAGCAAAGCAACCGAGCCGAGGTATGGCTCAATAGAAATATCTCGGGGTTGAGAAGGGGCTCCACTGTGTGGTAGACAGCAATTGACCAAACATTTGTAGATGAGATGCCAAGTTCCTCCTCTATGGCTTTGGATTTGTGGAGTCTAAGGAGAGCAGAATGCAGAATCTTCTTGTCCAGAACATGCCATTTCTATTAAAAACAATACTCATCTTCTCCCCATCTTAATGAATTGTCTGCAAAATAACCTTTTAGAAAAAAAGTGAAACCTGTTTTTCGGCTCCTAGATTCATGGCTATATATTTTTTAGTGAGTTTGTGTGATTTTATTTGAGTATTTTAAAATCATTATGCTTACTAATGACTCTTGTTTTATGTATTATATAACCTATTCAACTCTGTGAATTTTTATGGACAACTCACCCTAAGGCAATTCAAAACCACATATATAAAGTAAATATATAAAGTAAATATTATCATTATGAGAGCATGTTTTTCGGCACTAAAAGAAGACACTGTTTAGTATGATCAATGATAGCCATATGGGGTGGAAAGAGAAAATAATTGTACATAATATTTAAGGGAGGAGTCATAGAAGGGAACAGGAGTAGACAGAACTCACCAGGAGGTACCAATATGGAGGGAATAAAAGTAGCCTTTCAAGTTACTCAGAGCCTGTACACAGTGGGTTTCTTGTAAAAATGCACACAGTTGTCTCTTTTTCTAATTCCACTTTAGCAGGAAAGTTTCTTGCTGTTCCTTGAGGCTTGGCACCTGCTATATACTGCACATTGAGATCTGCATTTAGGCTTCAGCTCAAATGTTATTTTATGAGGGAGCTTTTTCCTGACAACCTTATGAAAAGTAACAAGAATCCTTCTTACTTTGCATACCTTCAACCTGCTTCTTCCTTTATTTCTCCTCATAGCACCTAAATGTCAATTATAATGCATTATTTATAGGTATATATTTTTGAATAGTTTGTTACCTCTCTCTATAAATTGTGCAAGACCTAGAATTCTTTTATCTTTTTGGTGGAGAAAGCTTTGCCTTGTGCATAGCAGGTGCTCAAAACATTTTATTGAATGAAAGAAATGACAGACTGGTGGCAATGAAGAGTTCTTAAAATCTGATTGTGTAAGAAAGAAATGTGAACTTTATGATCCATTCACATAAGCGAAGTCCCTGTCTATTCATATGTTTTGTTGATGGCTTAACACACAACTGTCAACAGTAATTCATGTCATGTAAAATAAAATATGTGTGCTAGCAAGAACTTGGAGTCTTTTACATTAGTAAAAATTAGGCATTTTTTTTTTTTTTTGAAAAAGAAAGGGGATTGCAACTTTAATGTTAGCAGGTGAAGATAAATACAGGGTGAAAATATCTGAGTTGAATCCATTAAAAAGTGAAGTGCCTCACTGCCAAAATATAATTATTATAAATTTATTTTTATTAGAGAACTATACATAATAGAAATTTTAGAAAATATTGGAAACACTAAGAAGAAAATGTAAATTGTATTTTATTTCATATCAGAAGTAATTAATATTTATTTGATACATATTATTTGTTTTACATGAGTTTTACAAAGCATTGCTATTTTATAAGTATTTTTAGACTTGCTTCTTTTTTTTATTTAACAATATATCAAAATATCTTCTCATATTGTTAAAAGTTATGCTATATGACATTTTAATAACAAGAGTATTTTACTTTATCAAAGAAAATTATTAATTTAGTCAGTTCCCTATTTAATTTAAATTAAACATTTAAATTGTTAAAGCTTTTTTACTAGTATAAACAATATTTTTAAAAATCCATAAAGTAAAACAAACTTGTCTAACCTGTGGTCCATTGGCCACACGTGGCCTAGGATGACTTTGAATATGACCCAACACAAATATGTAGACTTCCTTAAAACATTATAAGATTTTTTTTGCAGTGAATAAAAACTCATCAGCTATTGTTAGTGTTAGTGTATTTTATGTGTGACCCAAGATAATTCTTATTCAAATATTGTCCAGGGAAGCCAAAAGATTGGACAGTCCTGGAATGAACCATTATACATACCCATGATTATCTCCTTAGGATAAAATTCTATAAGTGGACATTTTAGGACACAGGAAGTATACATTTTTCATTGTCTTTCTACTTACCTCCCAATTATTCCCTGGAAAGATCATAGCAAATTATTCTTCTCATATCATTATACAGAGTGTAAGTATATTTATTTTTTTCTTGTTAAATTTATTGGGGGTGACATTAATTGGTAACAATTACATAGTTTCCAGGTGTACAACTCTACATCATCTATGCATTGTATTATGTGCTCACCACACAGATCAGCTCTCCTTATTAATTTTATATAATGAGAAGAAATGTTACTATTTTGACAACTAACACAAAGTTCACTTTAAAATAAGTGTTTTGTTTGGAAAATTACTTTAATACATTATTAATATAGATGGTAAGCTTTCTAACGGCCTAGAAGACAATGGATTGGGAAGGAACATTTTTTCCATGTTGAATCAAGTGAAATGGTGACAGTGCTGGACTCATTCAATGGCCAGTAAGACCCCATGGAAGTCAGGAGTTTCAATGGTATTTGAATATCATTATTTAAAAAACTAATCAAAAATATTACTGTACAGTTCTTTGCATTTTTCTTAGAGGAATCTATTTAATGTAAAGTTAACTTTCCTCATGAGAAGCTTGTGTGTATGGATTTTTTTAGAAGTAGAGGCAAATAATAAGTATTTTTTCAGGGGGCGGGAGGGTCACTGTGGGACAGCATTTGAGTTAACAAACAGGGAAATAGATGCCCAGGGAAAGAGAGGGTCATAAAAGTCAAGTCCTCAGGAACTTGCTAAAATCTAAGCAATGAACTTGTATTTGCCATTTCATTTGCACAGTGGAGGAATGGCAATCGTTGAGTCAAGTTCATTAATTTTCTAGAAGCACGTAGGCTCCCAATTGACACCTGGCTTATATATCAGTAAACTCTAGATATCATTTCTGGAGCTTTTTTAGCATGAATTCTAGGTCTTGCACAATTTATAGAGAGAGGTAACAAACTATTCAAAACTATATACCTATAAATAATGCATTATAATTGACATTTAGGTGCTATGAGGAGAAATAAAGGAAGAAGCAGGTTGAAGGTATGCAAAGAAAGAAGGATTCTTGTTACTTTTCATAAGGTTGTCAGGAAAAAGCTCCCTCATAAAATAACATTTGAGCTGAAGCCTAAATGCAGATCTCAATGTGCAGTATATAGCAGGTGCCAAGCCTCAAGGAACAGCAAGAAACTTTCCTGCTAAAGCGGAATTAGAAAAAGAGACAACTGCAAAGTGAGCGCTCAACCCACTGAGCCATCCCAGCTTCCCCATCAGCCCAGTTTTGATGAAATATTATGCCCCTTTAATTTATTGAGGAATGAATTGACATTTTCTCACATTCTGTTTGTGACTGTAGGAGTTGATTTGTGTCTTTAGCATTAGAAAAGTGATATGTTCAGTCACAAAATAGCATCTTTAAGAAGCTACCTAATACCTTTTAGAGAAAAGTAAAAAATAAATAAATAAAAAATCAGTGAGGTATCACTGCACATATTATTAATTACATTCCTATTTGATTTTAAAACATCTCCTCAAGATTCTGCTTGGGAGTCTTCCAGAATAATAAAGCTGAATATTTTGCATAAATCTCTTATTTAGCGATTGAGTTTTATAAAGGTACCCCCCCAACTTAGATTGTTATTCAATATTGTTAGCAATATACAAGCCTATGTTCTGTCAAACAGAATGTATTGCGTGGTTTCTCACAGTGAGCTGTTACTTTTAGAAGATATGCTTAGAAACAAAAAATTATAAATCCTGTTCCCTCTTTCTGATAAATTGAGTCAACCTGCTGAAAAACCTACCAAAATCAGTGCACTAGGTTCAAACTCTTATATGAGCATGTATATGTTTAAGGTTTTGTTTTTTGTTTTTCCTCCCCTCCAGTCCTTGTGACCAGAAAAATGCCACCCACAGATTAGCTCAGGCCTTTGGCACAAGCTCCACTGCTGAGATAGTGGTAGAGCCCCAATCAAGCACTTAGACTGAGAGTGGAAAGTGGGAGGAACTCACACCAAGTAGAGGCTATTGCCAGAAAAAGAAGCAATAGATGTAGAAGAACCAGAGAAACATGCTCACCACACATTTAGGAATCAGGGGAGTCAAAGAAACATGCTCACCACACATTTAGGAATCAGTCTTCCCTTTCCTTTGACATAAATTCTTTAGAGTAACAAAGGCTATAGTTCTCTTCTATGTCAGAATATTCTACTTTCCCATTATTCATGTATGAGCATATTTGTGAACTAAAACACCAATTCCTTATCTACCCCATCTTTGTGTAAACAGACCTGAGGCCGAGGTGTTATCATGAACCCCACTTATACTGAAGTCCAAGCTGCTTTGCTTTCAGAAAGGAGACAGTAATATATCTGTGACTACACTGAGACTAAGCAGAGCTCGGCCAGTGCTGCAGGCAGAAGGGATGAATAAATCCTGAATCCTTATTCCTATTTAGTTCAATAGAAACAGCCAGTAGACTACACATTTGTCCCCGGACTGGCTAGATGAGACAGCACTACTACCGCTGATTTCTACAATTTTTCTTCAATTCTTAGCCTGGCTGTATTGTGTTTGAGAGAGATGAATGACAACGCGAAGGTCAAAAAGACACTCTAGTTCCAGTACATCAGACAATAAGAACACAAACAAAGCTCCTTTTACTGGTTTCCATTGACACATGAAGAAACCCATTATTGGGCCATTTGTATGTTTTCTTTAAAATGGCAACCCTTGGCAGCGATGTCTTGGTAATGATATGTTACAATGCCCTGCAAAGAGCTCATACAGGAAAAAGCGGTGGAAGTGCCATCTCTCTCCTGTTACAGAGAAAGGTCAAACTCACATCGTTCTTGCTGACATGGCATGAGTACTAATCTCTGCACTTTGTAGTCAACCAGAAACAATCAGAAATGAAGTGGACACATTAGACAGCTTGTTTTGGTTCCTGACGTCACTAACTGCAAATCAGCTAAGTCCTACACAGGCACAAGCAGAATCCCAGTTTAGACTTTCTTGCCTAAAGTACTATAATGATAGTCCCAAGGCCTGTCATTACTTCTGAAATTACAGTCAAATGACTTATTTGGCAGCTAGCAGGGTATAAAAACTCTTTTGTTGAGGTCATTTTGGTTAGATCACTCTGTACTGTTGGGATGATGAAGACCACCTTAGAAAGAAAAGAGGGCAGATAAGGGAAAACAAATCTGATTGGAAATGTTTTCAGAGCTTCTAAGCTGTTGAACAATTTACAGTTGTTGATTCAATGCAAGCATAACATATCTTGACTTAGGTTTAGCTGCATATGATGACCTTTTCTTTGAGTTTTAACTTGAGAATTCTTATAAGAGTGATGTCATGGACACTGAAGATGCTGAGTTGTCCTGCAAGAATTTTATATGTTAGCTAGGATCACAACTTTAGACAAATGAATGATAATTCCACTCTATTTAAAATATACTGGGGAAGCTGGGGATGGCTCAGTGGGTTAAGCGCTCACTTTGCAGCC
This sequence comes from Craseonycteris thonglongyai, assembly GCA_004027555.1. NCBI lineage: Eukaryota > Metazoa > Chordata > Mammalia > Chiroptera > Craseonycteridae > Craseonycteris > Craseonycteris thonglongyai. The sequence goes on from PVKE010022002.1 coordinate 13,004, forward strand.
CCGGGGACCAAGGATTGAATCCTGGTCCTGGCCCATGTGGACCCATATGCTGAACTGGGGTGTGCCCCCAGTTCAGTTCTTGCCGGGGCCTATGCGGGAGGCTCCCGGCCCACTTCCTGCCCTGCGCAGCCCCGCGCCCACCTGTGGAGTGAAACTATATGGAAAACTAATGCTGTCAACTATGAAGACTGCTCTGGGCCCTCCCCCTTCTCTCGGTCTCTCTCTGCCTCTCTCTCTCTGTCAAAAAACAATAAAAATAAATCTTTAAAATATGCTATCAGGTTTTATTTCATTCTGTATTTTTTTTATTACAAAATATTCAAACTAAGATTTATAGGTATTCACCAGGCATCAGGTTTGTTTTGCTTTGTTTTGTTTTTGTCTTTTCTCCTTTGTAACAGAAATAACCAGCATTTTCTCTTTCTTACATCTTGGTCCTCAATTTAATTACACATATTGCCTCTCTAAAGAAATCAAAAGATTTTTGGTGGGAATATGTTTCTAAACGGTTATCCATTTTTACAGTTTTAAAGTCTTTTTATTCCTAATATATTTAATGTTTTACTTTATTTTTCACATTTTTGGGGGGAATTATTAATACAGCAATGCCACAGGATATTCTTTTTCACTTTGCTTTTCACTTAATTTACTCATTTGTGTTCAACACTTATTATTGATTTCCTATTGTGTAACTTTGGAAATCTGTATCATAATGACTTTCTCTTGGTAACATATTTCAATGCTTCACCATAGTTTGAAAACAAAAAAAAATCAGTTTTCATTATTATCATATCTGTATCACATAATGTTGAATCGTTATTTCGAAGCTTGGTTTAACACCCATAAATAGAATTAAACCTGAAAGTTTCCCAGGAAAGTGTCGTATTAAGGGATCAAAAAGATATAGAGCAGAGGTGAGGATTGGGTCCATGGTGAACAACGACTAGGGAGAGTTTACTTAAAATTCACATCATCTGCGTGAGATATGAAAAAGGAGTGATTTAGTTCTTGGCCATTGTTACTGAGTCCTGTGATCTAATTTAGACATTTTTCAATAATTAATATAGCCTTAAAAGAATAACAATTAAATCATGAGAAAAACGTTTTAGAATAGAGAGAGAGAGAGGAGAGAGGAGAGATGTATGAACATATTCAATCCACTTTTTCTTTTTTTGGTGTCATTTTTGTGGTTCCTACTTGGTTTTATGGTCCTTGATGGTGGCCAGCTTTTTTTCTGTCTGTGAAACACTAAAAAGAACCTTCGTACAGCTATAAGCCATTTCAGAAACCCATGCTCTATTACATTCAGTCTGGGAGGTACTTGGAGGAAGCTATGCGTATTTTGCTTTTTGCCCTCTTTCTTTGGGGGCAGTGTAATAAAATGGCTATAATAATAGGGAAAGGAAATGGGGAAGAAATCATGTGACCAAATGACTTATGGAGAAACATGATTCCCTAGTGTTCCTATTCATTTATCTCTACTGTATAATGCATTTTTCTTGTTTTACTGGGTAATTAAACCTTCAACACTCCCAAGTTTGTGAAGAATCTGAATCCCATTATGGGAGATGCCTGAGTTTGATTCTCTTGTATTATTATCAGGAGTTGGCCCCGTTCAAAGGGAATGCTTTTGATAATATTTGGAGAGGTCTCTAAGGAGAGTCCCTACTCTGGGCAAGTTAAGCACTGTCACATGTCTTGGCAAGGTTTACTGAACTTTTAGGCTAATTCCTACAGCTGTTTCTCCCCCTCCCACCAAAAATAAGTTTTAAACTTTTTGCCTTGTCTGCCTCTTAATAGAAAAGGATCATTTTTCAGAGGTAGAGCTATTCTTTTCTTTCAAGTTACATTTTTATGAAAAGGAAAAAAGAAGAATCCACATCAAAGCCCTTATGGGAGAGACCACAGGTTTTCTGCATGTGTCTCTTCTAGTATAATATAACAGTAGTCTGATACCAGTCCTGGAAGATGAATTACTTAAAAGTTACACTTTCCATTCTGACCCTTTGGATTTAAAGCCAACTCTTGTGTCATGTGTCTTTAATCTGAATGCACAGAAAGGATCATAATTTACATTTGCTTGTTTTCTGATCTAGAGAAGAGGAAGCTACAAACTTCTGTTTTGAACACTGCCTCTCTTTTGGATACTTAGATCACTCATTTTGGTTCAACTTTATTTTGATCATAAGTAAGCAAACTAAAGTAGTTCTAATTTTTTCTGGAAAAAAATTATTTGAATAGTCAACTATATGTCTCATTAGTCTAAAAATTTACTGTATTTAGGAACTAAAAGATTAGGCCATTTCACAGTGTGATAGTTTCAGACAAGAACTATGTAATATCTAGATGCACCCAGAAATAGAAAATGTAATTTGAAACACCAGGTATTATTTTTTGCTTCTGTAAGAAAAATAAGGAGAAAGTATATTCTAAAACCTCAGCAACTAGATGAAATAATGGATAAACAAATAAAGATTTTGAAATCTTGCAGTAAGTTGTTTTCTTAAAATCTATATATTAAGTTATCTGAGTTTTCAAAAATAAACTGTGCTTGAAAAAAAGCCAAATATTTTGGCTAAAAGAAATAATGAAGCATGTCATATTATGGAATTTTAGAGCCATGTGGGATTTCTATTAGCGTTTAATGATTTTATAGGTTACTAAAAACGTGAATTAATTTTTCCTTTTTTATTGAAAATTCCTTGTGCAGCATTTTAATGTTCAGTATATTTCTTTTTGGAGAAAAACAAGATAATATTCAATTATTAGGAAGACATACATGATCTTAATAGTAGCCTTTGTGATTAAATAGAAAACATCATTTGGGATCCCTGGACTATGGTGGTATCATTTCCATGAGCTGTGATCATGGATCACACACTGAACTTATATTAGTCACAATATTCTCATCTGTCATGTGCCATTTTAAGCTCAAATGTTCTATAATTCTTAAATATATATTTTCTGAATATATATTTTTTCACCAAAAGCACATTGATTTGGTTCATACTGTGGCTGTAATTCTGATTCCAGTTTTATCTCCTTAAATCTGGAACCTGGGTTGCATATTTTAACACAAAGAAGAATTTTACTCCTCCCTCCTGCCCCAGAAGCAGAAATTGTCTTCAAGAGTGTTAAAAACTCAGAAACCAGATGTGGTTTGTGTAGGTATTCATTATGAATTTCCTGCAAATTATAATTATAGAGACAGGGAAACCCAAAGGCACACTTTACAGCAGAGTTCATAGGGACAGAGATTTAAGTGATTCTGAAAGGAAAAGACTTCTTCTTAAGAAATATTTAAACATCTTAATAATTTCAACTTGGCAGAATGCTAGCATCAGTGAGGAAGAATTCCCCTTTCCTTTACTTTCAAGGACTTTTTCTGTCCAGCTTCTGGAAGCTCTGGTTGGTGTACAAGGCTGACTTCACGCCCAATGCATCATGGGATGCTAGCAAAGCTCTGAGCCCAAATGAGCTTTTTCGAATGAAGAACTGTTTTATGGCCTTCAGATCCAGGTGGTATTATAGACAAAAGTATACACTTTAACATGGTACACTTAGTTTTTCTAATATTACAAATATTCTATGGGTTTACAGTCGATGTTTATATGTTTATTTATCTTTTCTGCCAGAATCCTTTCCATCTCTTCTGGGAGCAGCCCCTTAACCTCCTTTGGAAAATAAATGACCCTCTGTCCTAGTCTCAGCTAAGTGGTTTGTGTGAGATTGATGCCACCCACACTCAGCTCCTAGGGATGACCTTGAACAGTTTAAGCCAATCAGCATATTAAATGACATCTTTTAACATGGAATAGTTTTGGACCGGGTACTTGAAAATCTGTAAGTCTTGTGGGAGGCTCAAGACTTCTGCTTGGAACGCTAATGCATTGACTCTGTTTCCTCTCTGGACTTGAAGAAAGAGGCGCCTTGGAAATTGCCAGAGCCGTCTTGGGATTGCCAGGGTAGAAAATGTCTGAGAAAAGAATCCATGGTACAAAAGCAGAACACAGAAGGGAAAAGGGAAAACATACATGACTTTCGACTTGACTTAGCCAGTGAATCAAGCACACTAAAACAGTTCACTCTTGCTCATGGTATTATTTCACTGTGTAAGTACAAATACCCCCCCCCCCCCCCCCCATTTATAAGATAGGTCCCTGCCCGGAAAGAGCCTTATCTGGTTTTTCAGTTATCTGATTCCCCAATATCAGCTAGCTTTGTTTGGGCTTTCTGCAAAGGTAAAGATACTAACCTGACATGCCTGTTAATAGTAAAAATTTAGAAATAAGCAAAGAAAAGAAGTACATTCAATTTATAATCTTAATACCTATATACCATCATATATTTACAGAATATAAGGGCTGTTTGGAAAAAATATGGCCATTGTCAATATAATGAGAATGGTTACGTGGTACATGGCTGGATACTTGCCAGACAGCCCTTGTATATTTTTGCAGTTATTTATTCCTGTGTGTATACGTACTAAAGTATACATTGAAATATTTAAAAATATAGGTATTATGATCTTTTTTGCTAAAGTTATAGATGTGACTTTTTGTATCTAATTGTTGTATTACAGTCCCATTTTTAATGGCTTCATAACTTTTTATGGATATGAATTATATCCATAAATATAAAAATATTTTTCAGTTGCTTGAGTATGCCAGATGCTTGAGTTCCAGTTAATAGAGAGTTTACTTATATTTATACAACATCTAGCAATCCCCAGGGGTGCCGATTACCTGAGGGTCTACTGTCTCATAATTAACCCAATTCCCTAGACTGGATAATTATGTCATAACTGTATTTTCATTGTTATAGCGATGGTGTAATGAACAAGCTTGTAAGTAAGGTCTGACACATATGCATACTCTTAAATATTTTCAATAGGAAGAATTCTGAAATGTGAATTTGATGATCAGTGTGTTTGCATGTTTTTAAGATATTGATACATTTATATACCTTCCAGAACATGCATATCAATTTATACTCTAGTAATAGCAACTGGAAGTTCTTGTACTTACAAAAACATTATTCCTTGTAGAACTTCAATATGATAGATAAAAAATGCTAGCTATAAGATACATACCATGCGTAGATGTGTAGACATGAGGTAGAGCTTTCACAGATACTAGTAGGCATAAAGGATTTATTTTTCTCTTAAAGTAGCAAGAATTTTGAACTATGGCCATGTTTATATGAGGCTACAAGATTAACTAAATTGGCAATCGATTTTTGTAAAGAAACGGTTTTATGTATTTTTACTGATTTATTGCCTATGTATATTAACTATTTTTAAAGGGAGAATACTAAATGCGTTGAGACAATATTATCAAGATGAAAACCATTATTTAAGTTACAGTAGCAGCTTATTGTTTATAACTGGTATCATTTACCTGGAAAAAATATAAGGCATGTGAGATACCTTTATGAATGTGTGGTTTTGTGTAGCAGGCAAAATAATATATGTCACTGGAACTCTTTTCACTATTGTAATTACTATTCAACTAAAAATGTTTTAAAAAGTGATTTTCAAAACGATACCCTACTTACCTGAAATGCTTAACTTTCTAGGGCCAGAGTGGGCATGCTTTGAAAGATTCTTAGCAAGGGAAAGGAAAGAAATATGGAGGAAGATAGGGAACATACAGAAAATCAGGATCAGGGTAGCATTGAATGATTTGACCCAATTGTGCCCCTAAGTCATTCTGTTTGGTCAAAGGAAGTATGCAGGTCCTTGCTTTCAAGCTACCAAACTTCCCCATCTTGAAGGCTGAGTGACTGGAGTTACCAGAATGTAACATTTCAAAATATTCATCTGGTTTGGTTGAAATATCCTTGTAGCAACTCACTGATTCTTTCAGGTCAGGGTTAAGGTACATATGACAGCACTGTTACTGACCAGAGAATTATCAGACCCCAAAAGATGTAATTGCTAGCAATATGAGGGACTGCAGAAGACAGAGATGATTAAAAAAAAAAAATCCCATTTCAAGAAATGGCTATACCTTTCTCACCTTGACAGGGAAAGTAGATCTTCTTGAAATGCTTCAACTAGCTTCTTTTGTCTGGGTGACTATGAGCACTTGAAGACAAAAACCTTCCTGATCCCTACAGCTATTTCCGTTAACTCCTTGAAAACCAAATAATGTGTGCGCTCAGCTGCTGAACTGTTTTAATGAGGTGCCACTGATTTTAATGGGGCAAAAAGATGGATGATTTACACCAGATGTCCATAAGGGCCATTCGGGGATTGCTTCACTGGACACATAGTACATCATGCTGCTCGTTGAATTCTTAAGGGGTTAACTTGACCTTTCCCTTTAACACAGCACTAAAAATAATGTAATTTCCATTCTCGGTGTCTCTTTTATTTATATAGAAAAGCTTCATGACAAACTCACCAGGCCTCTGAGAGTAAGTTTCTCATTTATGTCTTTGTCATCCATAAACCCTAGTGGGTGATTTTGAAAGTGAGAATGGACACTGGTGGGCGCTTCACTCATGAGCATGAACTGGGCTTTTATTATCAACACTTCTAGCACTGAATCATTTCAGGATGAAAGGTATTATGTTCTAAAGATTTTTGGTCAGTGTTGTATGCCTCATTTCTAAGGAAGTTTATTTCAGCTTGGATAATTAATACTCTTGCCCCTTGGACTATAAAAATAAAATAAAATAAATAAATGAAAGAAAGCATAAATCTTCTCTTAAACATAACACCTCAAGCATTCTATTGCATTATTATTCCTCATTTTCTGGATTTTAGTGAAATGTGCTTCACTGTTTATTAAAAGTCATCAGATTGTGAGATATCACAGAATTTATAAGACAGAAACAACTAATATTTATCAGGATTCTTAACTCAGAACATTTTCTGTTTAACAAAGGACCAGAATTCTGAGTGTTAACATTTTGCCTCTTGTTTGGGCCCAACACCTGGATTTAAACATTTTACTGAGATCCTTATGTACTTCTTTCAACTTCATATAAAAATGAAAGAACTTATTTATTTGGAGGTTATCCTGACCCTTGTAGCAAGTGATGCTTCATCTTTTGCTGTGCATTTCCTTTGAAAAGCAGATATTATAATTGATTGAAAATAAAATCCATAAAATGAAAGGCTTATAATAAACCACCACCAAGGGAGGCATATTGTTGTAGAGGATCTAAAATGTTATCAAAAGATAATTCATTATTTCTTTCTTATTTCTTCTGTTCTGTTAGAGTTTACCCTACATTTTGAACTCTAGATAAGGAATTTCATTTTGCCTTTGGAGGTAACAATAACCACATAGTCAAAAAAATAAATCCCTATGTTTTTCTTGGTACAAATCTGGATTTTGCATAATGAAATATTTTATTTTTTATGTGTTCTTTTGTGATGTCGCCTTAGTATTTTCTTAACTATGTAACAATTTGTAAATTAGGTTGTCTTCTTTAAAAAATATATGCAAATTGTGCAAACAAACAAAAAAGAAGAGAAAAAAAAAGACAGAAAAATAAACCATAGAGAAACAGATATCTGTCCCCTGCTCTTTTTCAGATACTGTAGATCATAGCTTAGCGTTTGAAGGATAATAGAAGTGTGATTTCTCTTTTTAGTCTTAATGTGATATTTACTTCCAGTGTGAATTTGCCAGTTAATCAAGTACACTGAAATATTTCACTCTTGCTCACCATATTATTTCACTGTTTAGGTACAAAACCCTTTCATTACATGTTAGATAGAACTTCTTATCTCACCAATTACTTGCTTTTACTCAGATGAAAAGGATGTGAGCTTTGCCACCAATTATCTTTAGTGGTCTTAATGTAGGTTTCCTGTCTCAGATATCTCACACATCTTATGTGTCTGACTTTACAATGCTATGATAATGTAAGCTAGTTTTGGGAAATTTTTGCTTTACAAGTCTACACCTTTCTCAATTTCTTCTCTTGTAAAATTTTGATCTGATTATAAGTATGTGGTAAGAATAACTACAAAAATGACCCTCAATATCCATTGTTACAGTCAACATTGAACTACTATGTGGTATGTGAAACTTTGGATCTACTCGAATTGCCTTATTCTACAATACTCTTTCGGGGCTTACAATTTATTTGTCAAGCTCTCTCTTTTAAATGACTGTGTATCATTTTCTCTTCTCTAGAGTCAGCTATTAATGTCCAAGAAGGGTTGGTAAGAACAAGGAAGGAAGAATTTTCTTCCAAGTCTTTCATCACAGTCTTCAATTTAAGTAAAATTCTCAATATTTTATAATTAAAATAGATTATCTTGCTATTTGGTTGTACTACGTTATTTATTTTCTCCATAGATGGCTGGATGGTATTCTTTTTTTATAAAATGACATGAACTAAAGTAAATTTATATTCTGGAAACATTTGAGAGTGTGTGGACATTTTTTGATATCAAGTAAGAAACTTATTAGTTTCATAATTTAAGGAACTACTATTTTTGAAATTTGATCTAATTAATCAGTGTTACTGGAGCAAACTGAAAAAAAATTCCAATGTAAATTCTTGCTTCCTTTGTCATAGATTAACTGGCCGTATAGACAGATTTATTTCTGGGCTCTCTATTCTGTTCCATTGGTCTATGTGTCTTTTGTTTTATTTATTTATTTATTTATTTGTTTGTTTGTTTATTTATTTAATTGCTTTTGACAGAGAGAGAGAGAGAGAGAGAGAGAGAGAGAGAGAGAGAGAGAGAGAAAGAGAGATACAGAGACAGAGAGAGAGCTGAACTGGGGGAGCTCCCCAGTTCAGCACATGGGTCCGCACGGGCCGGGGCAGGGATTCGATCCTCAGTCCCTGGCGCTGCAAAGTGAGCGCTTAACCCACTGAGCCATCCCGGCTTCCCCATATGTGTCTGTTTTTATGCCAGTACCATGCTGATTTGATAACTGTGGCCTTGTAGTAATTTGATATCTGGTAGCATGATTCTTTCAACTTTCCTCTTCTCTCTCAGGGTTGCTGTAGCTATTCTAGGTCTTTTATGGTTCAATATAAATTTTAGGATTTTTTATTCCAGTTCTATGAAAAATGCCATTGATATTTTGATAGGATTTACATTGAATCTACAGATTTCTTTGGGTAGTGTGACTATTTTAACTATATTAGTTCTTTCTATCCATGAGCACTGTATGTGTTTCTATTTATTTGTATCTTTAATTTCTATCTACAATGTCTTAAAATTTTCTGAGTGCAGGTCTTCTGTTTCCTTGGTTAAATTTACTCCTAAGTACTTTATTTATATTTTGATGCAATTGTAAATGGGATTGTTTTAGTAATTTCTCTTTCTGCTAGTTCATTTTTGGTAGGACAGTTTAATAAATGGTGATAGGAAAACAGTACACATACATGCAGGAAAAAAAGAAATTGAACCACCTTATTACACCATATACAAAAATAAACTCAAAATAGATTAAGGTCTTAAATATAAAATGCAAAACCATAGAACTCCTAAAGTAATATTTTTAAATCCTTACTAAATACTAAATCCTTAGTAATATTTTTAAAGATATATCTTCTGAGGCAAGGGAAACAAAGAAAAATAAACAAATGGGACTATATCAAACTAAAAAGTTTTTTACAGCAAAAGAAATACCAATAAAATTAACAGACAGTCTACAGAATGGGAGAAGATATTCATCAATGAGGCTTCCTATAAAGGGTTAATATTCAAAAATTTTAAGAGACTCATACAGCTCAACACAAACCACAAAAAACCCACAGACAGACACACACACAAACAAAACAAAACAAAAAAAAACAAAAAATCAAAATATGGGCAAAATCCTGAATAGACATATCTGCAAAGAAGACATACAAATGGCTAATAGAACCATGAAAAGATATCCAACATCACTAATCATCACAGAAATGCAAACTAAAACAAAAATGAGATATCACCTCAGTCCTGTCAGAATGATCATCGTCAAATTGACTAACAGGTATTGGTGAGGTTGTGGAGAAAAGGGAACCCTTGTACACTGTTGGTAGAGTTGCAAATTGGTATAGCCACTTCGGAAAACAGTATGGCGGTTCCTCAAAAAATTAAAAATAGGACTACTTTTTGACACAGCAATTTCACTCCTGTGTATTTATACAAAGAAATCTAAAACACTAATTAAAAAAAAAAAAAAAATATATATATATATATATATATATATATATATATATATGCATTCCTATGTTTATTGTAGCACTATTCACAATAGCCAAGATTTGGAAAAAACCAAAATGCCCAGCAATGGATAATGGATAAAAAAATTGTGGTACCTTTACACAATTAAGTATTAGCCACAAAAAAGAATGAAATCTTACCATTTGCAACAACATGGATGGAACTAGAAGTTATTATGCTAACCAAAGTAAGTCAGATTGAGAAAGACAAATACCACATGATTTCACTGAATCTAAAGGACAGAATAAATGAACAATCAAAACAGAAATAGACTCAAACTGATGGTGTCAAGTGGGAGGGTGGCCTAGGGGATGGATGGGAAAGGTGAAAGGATTGGGAAATGCAAATTTGTAGTCACATCGTAGTTTGTGAGTATAGGTAATGATGTCAGAAAAGCTATGTATGGTGTCAGGAGGACACTGGACCCATCAGGGGGAGCACTTTGTAAAATATGTAGTCGTCTACCCACTGTGTTATACACCTGAAAATAATATGAAATAATGTGGAAAACCCAAAATTAAAAATACATTATATATATATATATATATATATATATATATATATCACAAAATATAGAGTACATCCTAGGGAATATAGTCATGGTATCGTAATAGCTATGTAAGGTACCAGAAGGGAAATGGACTCATTGGGGTTATCACTATATTAGGTCATTAAATGTCTAAGCATTACATTATCTTGTACATGTAGAATTAATTTAAAAATTAAAAAAAATGTCAAGTCATATAACTTTAGAGTTTATGCATTTGGTTAAAAAATAACCAAAGAATAAAATAACATGGTTTCCAATTAAAAAAAAGAAAGAAAAGAAAAGAAAAAAATATTTCAGTTAAGCAAAAAAGTGAATTATAACAATCCTCATGTCACTGATTTATTTTTACAAGATTTCAGACTTCTAAGTAAAGACTCCTCTGACTGGATGAAGAAAAAGAATATCTGTTTTGCACTTTTATAATAGGCTTTTGCTCCCATCTATTTTGGCATGTGCTGCAAATAAGAAGGATTTTAAAATTATAAACAGCCTAGAAACAAACGTCTTTTCCCATCTTTTTTGCTATCTAACACTTCCATGTGTTATTCCCCCACTACCCGCAAATATTCTTACATTAAAGATATGTTTCAGTAACAATGAAATCATTTCTATACAATCAAAAATGTATTACTTTTTCCCTAAAGGAATAGTAAATAAAATCTTATAATTGACTGTATCAAGCCTCAAGTACAAGAGTATTGGTCATATATTTTTTCACCATCTGATCTTAATATCCTACACTGGACTGAAATATGTTGAACAACCTACAAACCTTACATTCAAGTATAAAGGAAACAGAAAGGAAAAGGAAATATTTAGCTTAAATAATATATACATGAGTAGCAAGCAAAGAAATTTGTGTAGATGCTACAGACTTTGTTTCTAGAGTTATTGATGAGGACTTAAATAGTAAGTGTGACTTTCTTCCACTTTTCTTGTTTTCTGTGCTTTCACCCAGTATCTCTTCTAATTGGTATTCATATCCAATAGGATGTCCCAATTTTTTGTTCCTGAGGAACAGGTGTTCTTGACAATGCTGTCTCTGTACAGTGCTGTCTCAGAGCTTTCTGTGATGAAGGAACCGCTCCACCTTTGTAATGGAAAATAATTCCATTTCAAAAGATGTTCTTTCCTATCACACTCTGAATCTATTCCCACACATACACTCAAATATCAAATATCTTCAAATAAACTTTCTAATATGGTAACTGCTAGCCACATGTAATTATTGAACAGTTGAAATGAGGCTGATGAGACATAGAAACTGAATTTTAAATTATATTTTATGTTAATTAAATTCTATATAGCTACTTATTAGACAGCGCAGCCATAGAGCTTCAGTAGTCTTTTGTTTACTTTTACTCTCAGACATAGAAATGCCTGGAGGCACCCAAAAGGATCACCAGGATTTTTTTTTTTTCTATTCCTTATTGGTTTCTTTGAGGGTCTTATGGATCTTCTTAGAGAATATAATTAGCTTATTGGAAGGTGCATCATCTCACATGATAAATTTACTTGAGTATATCTACCCACCTAAGTCTTTGGATTTCAGCTTTCTTTTAAACCAAGAGCCCTACGGCATTTTATCTTAATTTAGAGTGGTTCTTTACTGTAAGAGAAATTAGCCTTACTATCAAGTAGTCAGTCCATTTCCAGTTGCTCAAATTAGCAAATTTATTTCACAAAATAATATCAATTAAAAAGTTGTTCTTCTCTCATTCTATTACTCTGAATCTGTTCCCACATACACTCTCAAATATCTCCAAATAAGGTAGCAAAGCTCCAAAATTCACCTGGAGTATGTCTTCTCATAATTTTTCGAAGAGGATTGCTGAATTCTGAGTGAATGTATTGTTTGGTAGATAGTTAAGGAGGAGTGTATGTGTGTGCCAGATGGGGGAGTATTGCGTGGTACGTGAGAAAAACTGATTTCTTTTGATAACTATCTCAGGTGGGGAGTAAGAGAGTCTCCAAGCAGTACTAGACTTTAACGGTGTTTAAGTTTAACTGGGCCCAATAACCAATCTAAAATTTTTTTTTTATTTCCTTAAGGCTCTCTTTGCTGTATCCCATTCTCTGTTACTTGTTTTATTAGGAGTCTAGAATTCTATTTGCAAACAACTAAACCTGACCAAGATTAATGTAGGCAGGAAAAGACTTTGTGGACATCAGAATCAACAGAATATCTGGAGAAATAGTTAAGGTA
>PVKE010022003.1:0-25952 GCA_004027555.1 Craseonycteris thonglongyai
CTCTCTCTCTCTCTCTCTCTCTCTCTCTCTCTCTCTCTCTCTCTCTCTCTCTCTCTCTCTCTCTCTCTCTCTCTCTCTCTCTCTCTCTCTCTCTCTCTCTCTCTCTCCCCCTCCCTCACACACACACACACACACACAATACAGGATAGGTCTTGTAAATGAGTCTCTGCAATTTAAGAAAGTCTCTAAAATTTGTGACTAACAAATAAGAGACAACTTACTGATATTTTCTATTTCATCTATACATTTTGTTTGAAGAAAGCCCAAACTGCCTGTTTCTCATAAAAGCCTTGTAGAAGCCAAGTTGTATATGCTTCTTCTATCTTCCCTGTAGGAAACATTCAATGGAGTGACAGTTACTTGTTTAAAGTCAAAATAGCTTGGGGAAGTTCATCTTTGTGGTTTAAAGGGAATAGGCATTCATCTTTATAAATAAAGCGATGAATTTATAGCAATGATATTTTAAGAAAACACTTAAAATCTAGAACTATGATACGGTAAGAAAAAAAACAAAACACCTGCATACCACAGACATGAAACAATAAGTCAAGACAGGCGAGCAGGGGTGGTCAACTCAGTCATGACACAATTCAAGCATCTCACAGATCAGTGTGTAGCAACCTCCAACTGGAACATTTTGTGCAACATTCTGACAGGTGAAAAGCACCATCCAATGTGCTGTGATGTTTCCTGTACCTGAGGCAAGCCCACAGCAATGCGATCATGCTACTGTACTTACCGTATTTTTCGCTCCATAAGACGCACCTGACCTGCCTGGACCTGCTCTCCTTCCATGCGGTCCCTGCTTTCTGATCTGGCTGCAGGCTTCCCCACGGCATCATTAAGGTCCCCAACGTGCACTCTTCTTTGCAGTATTCGCTCCATAAGACGCACACACTTTTCCCTCCACTTTTTGGGGGGGGGGGGAAGTGCATCTTATGGAGTGAAAAATACAATAGGTCTGAATTGGCCTTATGTTCTGATTCTCTCATTAAGGAGACTTTACAATTATAAATCAAAGTTGGCTGAAGGGAAAATTTTAGCATGCCAGGTAGCTCCATATTTTCAGTGATGCAGTACCAATTCTTAATAACCATGATCACAATAATTATAATAACACTTTATGCTTATTCTGTGTCAGACATTGTTCTAAGTACTTTACATGTACAGCAGATTCTCAGTTAACTGGCACCCATGGGCATTGGTAGCTGCCAGATAAAAGTAAGTAGACTCTCAGTTAAACAGCACCCATGCCTGATAAATGTACGATTACTTCATTTTTATGTGTGTGCCGGTTGCTTGAGGTGCCAGTTGTTTGAGTTCCAGTTAACAGAAAGTCTACTGTGTTAATTAACTCAGTTAATCTTTACAACAACCCTATGAAGGTAGAGCCAGTGTCCCTGTTTTAAATAGGAAGAGATCAAGGAAGAGAATGGTCAAGTAACTTGCCCAAGATCCCTCAGGCAGTGAGTGGTAGAGCCCAAGCAGCCAGGGTCCCAGCACAAAGTAACAGTTTACATTATCCCTAAAGTGTGGACAATTAATTCTGAGCACACAACCCCATGGCTTCACATGTGCAAAGATACTCATCCTTTTCCTTAGGGCCCAGTCCCAGGGCCCTTTCATTTTTTGTCCTGGATTTTACAGCTATGCAGATACCAGGTGCAAGGAGGAGAAAAAATAGGAAATCATTCTGCCAAAGAGGTAAGCCCTCGCTGAAAAAGCTTCAAGTTACAACTGACGGTACCACAAAACCTCACAAGCACACACACACGCAACTCACAAATTACCTCTAGAAATCCTGACATCTAGAGCCAGAGACACTAATTTGAGGTGATGTTCAAAGCCAAAAATGTGACTAATACTGCTGAGTAAAACTGCAAAGTGAAATGAGCAGAAGTAACCAGGCTGAGCCTTAGGTAGAGTAGCATCTCATGACAAGAAAAAGAGAGGGGGTGGAAAGATTAGCCCAAAGGGTATTAGCATCAGATCCTGCGGAAAGACAGAAGCGGGGAGCATCAAGGAGAAGGTGATCCTTGTGCCAAGTTTTCACAGGCAGGAAACAAGGGCTGGTCTACAGAGCCAGGGAGCTGGTGATTAGGAGTTAGTTCATGGGTCACCATGAAAATCTCTCGGAAAAGTATACAATTCTCTACAAAAAAAACTGTTAATTATCTATCTACCCAAAGTTGACCTTTCCTTGTTTTGATGGGGAGGTGGGAGAGGAAGGCAGTGTAGGCAAAGTAGACAAAAGGAAAGCTAATTACCTAACATCCTAACTGCACATAGTCACACATCAAAGTGTATAAATATGTACCTGAATATATGCATACATATATTTGGCTATTCAAGTGTACTCATACCAACAGCTACACTTCTATGTCCTCCCAAATATTGTTGGGGCAAAATGAGATATAAACTGTGAAAGGTAACCAGATTGAGGGCAGTAGCTCTTATGATATTCCAGATGGTTTCCCTAAGCAAGTTACACTTACTTGACACCTCCAAATTAAGCCTACTAAGAGGGTGAAATGGGAGGGCACTGTATGAGAACTGGATCTAAACCAGTTCTCAACCTTGATGGCATAATGGAAGCACCAGGGAGTTTTAAAAACTACTGCCACCCGACTCCCACCCCTAGAGACTCTCAGACAATTGCCTAGGGAGTGGCCTGGGCATTGAGATATTGCAAAGGTACCCAGGTGATTGTAAGTCATCACCAAGACTGAAAACCATCGCAGCTTCATAATCATTTCAACAACTTAACCTTATGCCCAAGGAGTGAGTAAGCTATAGTTAAATGAACCCGCTCAGGCTGTGATTAATTTAGAGCATCTACCATGAATAGAAACCGATGGGGCTGGAATGCAGGAAGCAGACAGCCAGATCCTGTTTGGTGTGTCTGCCGATCTAGAGTCAGGTCAGGAGCTTCCGAGAACCAGAAGCCTGGATAACAATCTTGAGAAGCAGCCACGTGTTTTTGCAACAGCCAATTATTAGGCACGTGACTGCCATGGAACAGGCCCTCCATTGGGGAGAAAGGTCACTAAAAGGAGAGGTGCTTCCTAGACTCTCACCTTGCAATTTAAACTTTTCCAAGACTATCGCCTCTTTCCTATGTACAGCAGTGTCAGGGATTCAAGTTTGATATGTGAGAGGTTATGCTACAGTAAAGGACGCTTCTCCTTATCAGTAAGCCGACTCCAAAAAGGAGGTTTTTCATAGTATTAAAATGAAAAAGTTACAGAAGAAAAATTTAAGTTACCCCAAATATCAATACTCTAAAATGAAATATACCGGTACACCATTTTACTAAGAATGCTTGCAAAATCCAGTTCACACTTACCAAACACATTTTCTCAGCTTCCTTTCTACTCAGTTTCGCATCCCTAGTTATTTGGTCAGCTGTCAATTGTTGGCATTTTCTCACTATTCTTTCTTTCACGACTGTTTTTGTAGTAGTTTTAAGGATGAGAAACTTAAATGCAGTGTAATCTTGTCATAACTATATCCATCTTTGAATTGAAATGAGAAGTGGCACCTAACACAAGAAAATTTTATAGATTCTTTCTTAACTGGCTACTTCTCAAAAAGAAAAAAGAATACTAAGAACAGTCGTTAATGAGCAGAAAAAATTTCCAATGCCATTTGAATTTGTGAACCACTAGAATTCAGAGCACTGCAAGAGCTAAGATATTAGAGGCAGAAGGCATCGACTGCTGAAGAGCTAGACAAACTTTAAAACTAGATTTCCTAGAAAATAAGCATAAATCTCACATACATTTATCACACCAAATCTCAGACCATGCTTAGCAATTAAATGCTCAATGACAGATATCAAGACTTTTACAAAATAACTGCAAGTATACTTCAGAAACTAAGAACCAACACTAAGGTATTCAGTTTGACAATATAAATTCTGCCAACAAGAGATTAATAATCAGGACCATAAAACAATCTGACCAAACTTTCCAGCTTTCTAACTGAAAATAATAAAAAATAAAAATAAATAAAAATCAACATGTTGTTTCCAAATTTTGGAAAGCCATTATCTCAATGAACAGATATTAAGGGGGGAAAGAGAACTTGAATTGGCATGGTATGTGATGCATAATGGCACTTCTGTTCATAACCAATTTACAGAATGCAGACTTCATAGGAAATACAAAATACATACTATGGAAAAAAAGAATAAAGAAGCCAATGATCTTAGAGCCAAATAAAAAACCCACATTATACCTGGACTCTGGGGGGACTATCTCTACAGGTTTTCCTGTTTCAAGTGAGCATCACTGAGCATTCAGAAAGCTATTTTATTTGAAGGTGACTATATTTCTTTACTCAAAGAACTTGGAGGAATGGTGAAAAATTAAAAACAAAACAAAACTATATCAAGTGTTCGCAAGAATGTAGAACAGCTAAGAACCCACGTACAATGCTTGAGGAATGTGGAACTGTCCAGCCACTCTGGAGAACAGGTAGTTTCTTAAAAATACATGAGTCAGCAAACTTATTCCTAGGCATTTCCCTTAGATAAATGAGAAAACCCTGTATGTAAATTTTACAGTAGCACTATTCATAACTGCCAAATCCTACCAATAACTCAGGGTTCCTCAAGAGGTGGATGAATTAATAATCTGTGGTACTTACAGTGGCAAACTACTCACCGGGTAAATACCGGTAACTGTTGACACAACACGTTTGAATCGCAAATCCATTATGCTAAGTGAAAAAATTCAGACTCAAAAGATTACACAAAGAATGATTCCATTTTGATGACATTCTGGAAAGGCTAACTCGAAGGACAGTGAACAGATCACTGGTGGTCAGGGGTTGGAGTGCCTGACGACAAAGGAGCAACATGAAGGAATTGTTTGGGATGAGAGAACTCTTCTAGACCATGATTACTGTGGTGGTTAAATGACAGTACATGCGACAAAACTCAATGAATTGTACACCCAAAATTCAGTAATTTTTTGTATGCAAACTAAAAAATTCTAGGAGAGAGAAAATCCTTCTGCTTATTCAAGAATTTGATTTTCTTCCCCCTTTCACCAGCAAACTTTATGGAGGGTCTTTTAAATTGGCTGTTTTTACTTTCCAACGCCTCATTTATTAACCATGTATAGTCTGGTGCATTCCACTCTTGAACCAACACCTCTAAGTCCTCCTCTGGAGGTGGCCAGTGATTGCCTGGTAACCATACCAATGTTTTTTCCCCTCTTCAGTCTTCGAATTCCTTGACCTCTGTGTCTCTCCCTAGGCAGGTGTGGCAGTGCTCAGTTATGCTTTTCCTATTTTCTGGCTTCTCCCATCTTCTTGGCTGTCTCTTCCCTTTTCTGTTTGTCTTTCTACGCTCTCCTCACTCTCATGGTTTCAATCATTATTCCATTATGGAATGAAACCCAGAGCCCCGGCTTCCATTTTTCTCCTTCATTCCCATACCTCCAGGTTAGATATTTCTACATACATGTCTCTCTTGTACCTCAAATTTCTACATTTAAAGTAGAGAATTTTCTATTTCTCCCACCAATATCAGGTCTTCCTCATGTATACTTTCATGCCACACTTAAGTCTAGGGTATAATCTTATATGTCTCCTTTTTACCTGCATCCTTTGACACATGCCTCTGAAGAATCTTGAATTAATTATCTGGTCCCCTTTTTCACTGCCGTGCCACAGTGCAGGCCCAAGGCCTGCCTAGATTTCTGCAGGAAACTCAAAGTTGGTCTGTAGTCACTGAATTCTTCCTTCTTAAATCCATCCTCTAATTTACACAACTTCAAAATGAGGACCACCTGCGTAGTCCCAGCTCATCATCTCCAGAGATTTAAGCTGGTCTGGATGCACAGATGTTCCTTATGTGCTCTCACCACTCCCATGCTACTTCCCAAAGCAGCAAATATCAACTGAAGAGAATACCTGCCTAGATGGAGGTACTACGCATTTGTTAAAGGTACAGCTGAGCTCCTCTGCTAGACCTTGCAATCAAGCTTTCAAGATTTGTGGGCATCGATTAGCTAAGTAATCATGCTTTAATGAAAATACATTATTCTCAAGAATCATGAATCAAGAATCAATTCCCTGCTGCCCAAAGAATCATGTACCAACCTTTTTAGGTTGACCTTCAATCACTCCACAATTTGGCCTCAATGTACCATCATTCCTAATTGATCGTCTCGAACTCTTTCATGTTGAGTTTCACATCGGTCATCAATATGACCAAAATTTTGCTCTTTTCCACATCTGCACCACTATTTCTCTCCCTTGCCTCAAACTTTATATATTACTCATTTTTTTAAGTTAATTAATATACCCAGTATGTCCTCCCAATGAACAATTGCAACTAGAAGTAATGCATTCTTTACTGAACTCCCGAACAACCTGCAGTTGTCTGTTGTTGGGTTTTGTTTCCCTTGCTACATCCAAGGATCAGCTCTTCAACCTTCCCGCCACCATAATGCTTACTATATGGAAGGTGCATATTTCTTGGTCAAATTATTCTAAGCCTCAACATTGCAAATTCTTACATGAATATAATGAGATAAGCTTTAAAAAAACAAGCCCTTTCAAATGACTACCTGCATCTTTCACTTACCAGGTGTCAAAGATGTTACTTTTTTCTTAGAGAACATGCCAATGTAAACTAGTGTTTCACATACATGCCTAACTAAAGCTATCAAATAAATGCATGCTCCTGAGTACATTTGCCTAGTCTAATGAAAACACTTCCCTCTGAGCTAGACAACACAATGGGGAAAAAAGTTATCTAGACAGCCCAACAAAGCATTACTAGCTTTGGGACCTGAATTTCAAAAGGGACGAGTTTAATATCTCACTATACTCCGAGTTTCTTGCAATTTTTTTTTACAGATATTTGTAGACACTTATTGCTAAGTGAGACCTAAAGATAGATGCCTTTTAGTTTGAAAAAATGCAGTGAAGATAGTGACCAAAAATCACAAAGAAAGCCCACACGTTTTCCTACTATACAGCCTACTAAAGAGAGAAAAAACCCGATTCCAGGTACTAAGTCACTTTCCCCAAAGGAATATCAACAAAACTCACTGATTACAGTTGTTAACTTATTCCCTGTGCATGAATACATGTAGTCTCATGAATTAGTCAAAAGCAGTTTTAAATTTTGTCTTAATTCAGTAGGCTTTTTAAAAAGATGTTACAGAATTGGGAAATTAGCTGTACACACTTCTCACAGTTACGGGGCATGAGCATAAAATTAAATATACAAAGCTTGGGCAGAGGCAGATTTGAGGGTACCAACGTGACAGCTCAAAATAACAACCTGAAAAGGACTTCACGCCCTCTAGTGGAGAAATCAAAAACTTGTTTCCAAGTCAATTTGTTTGTTTTTGCTTACCTTTGGCTATTGAAAAATATACTGAATTAGTTAACTGTTCATCCTCAAGAAAAAAGAAATTCACAAGGCATGTGATTTGACTACCTTGAGTAGAAGATAAATATCTGCTGACAGAAATATGGTTTTTGCAATGTTGAATTTATATAGCAAATTTTCAATATTAAAATGTCTCATTTGACAGGCAGTATACCACTAATTTTCAACCTATCTTTAATATACACACATATACATGCATGAACATAATTATGTACATATTACAGTTGTTATTTTCATAATCAAGTGAGATTCAAATCTAAATTGCCCTAAAATTAGACCAGTCTGTACAGGGACACAAACACTAAGGGAAACATTTAAAAATGTGACTCTACCTAGTAATAATCGAGCTAAAAAGAGAATAAAATAGATTCCCTCAAAAAATGTTACCACTGAGGTGGCAATTTTCATTTCTTGATGATAATAAAAGACAGAAGTCCTCACCTCCCCCCAAAACCCATCTCCATACAAATCTGTGAGTGTTTAAAAAACTGACTTGCAGCATTTGGATGTATATATGAAATATGGTCATGAGAATAAAATACTACATTTAAGTCCTATGTTTAGGTACAGGTCAGATGTTTTAAATACATGAAAAACTTGTACTAGTTCACTCAAAATATTACTACCGAGATTTTAAAACATATATGAGGGCTGTCCAGAAAATAAATCAGCCATAAATGCCTCTATGTTGCATATTACATGGCTGGATACTTTCCAGGCAGCCTCTGTATATTCACCTTTTTTCTTTCTTTGCCACCTGCTCACACAGGTGCTTCTGAGCACTAAAAACATTAATAGTAATAGTAATCGAGAGCTAGAATACCAAAAAGTTGTGAGGCAGAAATAAGTTTTAGTTGAATCATAAAGTACAATTATTCAAAAGGCAACGGTGTGGAACATTTGTTTTCTGTGAAGGAAACGGCAGCCAATTAAATCCCACTCATCATAAAAGAATATTTCACTGACAGACACATGGTTGATTTGAGTGTTGTTGTTAGATACCTTGATTCATTATTTAACATGCCCAGGCACTGAATAGGCAAGTCTGTAGTTCGCTTATATCTGAACAAGTTGTTGATGTAAAGATTCAAGAACTTTTTTTTTTTTTTTAAGCACAAATTTTGCTTCAGAAGCAGTTAAGCTAGGGAGATGAGGCACAAAACCATTTACATTCACAATGAGGACGCTGCCCTCCTGTTGCCCTCACTTGGGCGAGTCTAACCCCTGGCACCCAGCTCATCAAGTTCCCCAAAGCAATTACAAAGGCATCTCCTTTTAGCCACCTCTTCCCCACCCCAATCCAAAATAATGATCTACCGATCTATCAAACACACGTAAGGCAAACTAAACCGCCCCACAGGAAGTAGCGTGACTTCAAAGTAAACAAGTTCAAGACACCTTGTCAGGCTTAACCTCAGGTATTTTGGCAGGAGGGATTAAGTCAGTCGACTTTAAGTGCCCCAACTCTTCCTAGCAGAGCAGATGCATGATTTACAAATGCTGTTACAGCTTTTCTGGACCTTTCACATAAAAAATAAGCATACCATCTAAATAAATATCGCTTGGGGGGTGGGGGGGTAGTCATATTTAGGAAATAGTTGTTTCTGATTATGTGTGTGTAAGCAGAAAATACATTACAATGTGGGGGGCTGTAATTTTAATTTCTTTAAAAAATAAGAAATTGCCTCACTGTCCCCATCCCAACTCCAGGAAGGTACCAGAAAGAGTTTAAGGGCCAAGAATAGAGTAAAAGAGGAGGGGACTGTGGGGGGTGGGCCTTTGCAAGACAGTCTCTAGAGGAAAAAAAACTAACACGAGGGGGAAAAATCGTTCACATATAAGATAGGAGGGTGCGGAGGGGACTTGCTATATGTCTTGAAGCCGTGAGCCCCTAAGTGTGGCTGTGGAGGCTGCGGGGTACGGGGGTCCTCCACATTGCGCCCTGATAAGCCGAGCCACTGTCCCCACCTGGCCTTGTTGCACGAACTTAAAAACAAGAACTCTGAGGACCCTTTCAAGACCAGGAATCTCTCAGCCTTTCTGGTCCGCACCGCCGGCCCCCACTATCCCGCAAGCAGCCCCGGCCCTCCCGAGCCCCCCGATTTGTCTCCTCTGGAGCGATCGTGACCGGCGCCGGGCTGCACGGGCCTGGGGCGACCCCCGCCCCAGGTGCGATCGGCGAAGGCGGGGGGACCCCAGCACCCAGACTCCTGCCAGTCGCACCTGGCCGAGGATTTTCCGGCTGGTTGTTTGTTTGGGGGGGATACGATTTCCCTATTCAACTGAATCAGACGCAGCCCGGCAGGTGGGAGGAGAGCGGCCAGCGTTGCTCCATTTCCTCCTGGCGCCCGCGCTCCCTGGCGGGTTTCCACCTGTTGTAGTAAAGTCAAAAGGTGGAGCGCAGAGGGCCGAGCGGGGCTGGGCGCCGGAGGCACTCGATCGTCGCCGAACCCGGGCCGCCGCCGCGCAGAGGCGGAGGGCGAAGGCACGGTGCTCCGAGCCCGGGTGCGCGGCGCCCCGGGCCGGCCGATCCGGGCCGCGCGGCCGCGCCGGCGGCGGACAGGGACCCCCGGCACCCCCGCGCGATCCCACCAACCCGGCTTCGCTCCCCCGCCTGCTCCCGCCGCGCAGTCACCTGTTTCGCTCTGCACGGCGCCGTCGCCGCCCCTGTGGCTGTCGCCGGCTCTTAGCTCCGCCATGGTGCTCCGATGACGCGTCCGCGGAGCCGCTCCGCCCTCTCCCTCGGCTTCGCTCCCGCGGGCCCCCGCCTGCCTGCGGGGCTGGAGGCCCAGACAGGTGAGCGCCGTCCGCGGAGGGCGGAGGGACAAGGGAGGGGGAGCGCGCGCGGGGGAGCCGGGGCGGCCTGGGCCCGGGCGCGCCCCCTCGTGGGCAGGTGCAGCGTGGCAGCCGGGCCGGTGGACGCTGCTGGGTCTCAGCTGCAAGTACCTGGGCCCCGAGCTTCTAACCACTGCCACGGATCGCGGCTCGCTCCGCGAAGTCTGGAGTGGGGTCGGCGACCCTTGGTGACTCTAGCCCCTGGGACTGGGACGGTCCGAGGAGCAGCCCAAGTGAGATGAGGACACCGGGACGCTCTCTTCCAGTCTGCACTTTGAAGCAGCCAGGTCAGTTTTTAAGTTCATGGTGACAGTGCGGAAGAGTATGTCACGTGGAGAGCCGAGGTACGTGGGCTGGATGCCGTACTAGGATGCGTGGGCTGGATTACACACTAGGATCCGATCTCAATCTGCGTTTTAGGACGCCATTGTTGGTAACCAATCTTTTCACCAGGCCTTTG
Organism: Craseonycteris thonglongyai; assembly: GCA_004027555.1. Taxonomy (NCBI): domain Eukaryota; kingdom Metazoa; phylum Chordata; class Mammalia; order Chiroptera; family Craseonycteridae; genus Craseonycteris; species Craseonycteris thonglongyai. The sequence continues at coordinate 10,710 of PVKE010022003.1, forward strand.
TATCTGATGAGCCCCAGGGCACTCGAGTTAGTGAGAGTGGCTTTTCTTATCCTTGGTTTGCGATTACTACCTACCTTGTGGTTTCTGGCTTGCTCAGGATAAAGCAGAATAGGCAACATTACTTTTTTTTTTTTTTTTTTTACAGTTTAATAGAGGGACTTTAAATTACTTTAAACAGAAACTTTAAAAGAGCTGGCTTAGTTTCAATTTCTCACATACTGTTCTTTATAATAGTTGATTTCACAAAAAAAATTACCAGTTTCAAACCATACTTGTATACCATTCAAATAAGGAATAAGTTCAAGCTCACTTTCCCCTTTATATGCTAATTAAAGTATTGTATAGTCATTTTATGCAACAGCTACTTTTGAGTCTTTTTCGGATGCCTAGAACTGTTAGAAGTACCAGGGAAGGCCCCTGACCATCCTCAAGGAGCTCACACAGTAGTCTTGGTGAGCTATGATGAGCAGCTAAGAAAGAAAAGCAAAGTCATGAACATTGCTGTTGAGATTGTTCAGAAACAATTTTCAGTAGCAAATCAAAATAAATAAAAATACATGGACTGAAAGGGAGAAGATGTGGATTCGGGCTCCCATGGCTATTAGAAGTGAAGGATCCGGTGATGAAACCAGATTGTTGGTTCTCTTGACTGAGAGTTTGTACTGAAGTGAGGAACAGGGAAAGAGCTTTTAGAGATCTCCAATGCCTGCCATAGAGTCGTTTGAGGTAATCCAGTTCCAGTCACAATGTCACATGCCAGCCAAGTCATCTAAGCAGGTGAAGACCTGCATGTTTGTCCTTCCTCTGACCTGAAAGGAGTCATTTTTTTTTTTTTTTAATACACAGACTATTAGCTGAGGAGGAACCAATTTATGCTGTAACAGGCAAGTTAACGATAAGCAACAAGATGCTGGTGGGGGGAAAATATAGCCGGCATAAATGGAAACATAAGGAACAAAATGGAGCAGCAACCAGTTCTTTCTGGTTACACAGAAATGCACTCCTGACTCTGTTGGCTGAACATAACCAGCAACCTCCCAACAGTTTAAAACTCAAGGACTTCAGTAGAATCTGTTGGATGCCCAAGAATATCAGAGTATTGGATTTCTTGCTAGAGTAACAGTTCTCACCATCCTTTCATGAAAAACATGCCATTCTGAGCCTGGGAGTGGACTGTTTTATTCGGTTTACTGGTTCACTGGCTGACTAGGTAGAGGTTTTGACTAAGGGACATTTTGCTATGGTTTGTAGTTATGGATTTTCCCTTAGTGCTATTTCTACAGTAGACTAGGCAAACTGATCATTTAGTAATGTGATTTTCCTGAATCACATTCAGATAATTTCTCAGACTTCGAATCAATAACAGTAAAGCACCAGGCGAGGGGATGCAGTTTTAAACCTCAGCTTGGGCCCCAGCAAAAATTTTTGTTGTTGTTGCATTAGTCATAAGTGTTTAAGACACTTTTCTGTGAACATCAGATGCCTCTTAGCTGAATTTAGAGTTGAACTCTGGAAGAACCTTGGAAAAGGGAGATTTGTTTTCAACTTTTTGATTTACTACTAACTTAAATCAACCAGTACTGTCTTTGACCCCCACACCTTTCCCCAAATTAAGACTTATTGTTTATTTCTGTGTGAGTGTTTTGTTTTTGGTGTATGCTTATCCTGTCTGCCATTGTTTTGCTAATTTGTTTAGTCTGTCACAAGTTACACAAAAGTAAGTGCAATAAGAAACACCCCAAACTCCTGCATTTACTTGGGCCCTGTAGACTATGTGTTCCAAACTTAATGCTGTGTCTGTAACCAGGGTGGGCTATTGCATAATATGGAATGGAAAACATCTGTTAAATGTCATGCACCATCACATTGTACTGTGTTGTACTTAGAACACAGAAACCATCTGTATTGAGCTCCCACATCCATCTCAAAATCTCAGGAGTCATTATTTAATTTCCAAGGGGAGGAGCTGGATGGACCTCCAAAGCCATCTGCTCCCCTCCTGCCTCATGGGAATCTTCACCCCCTCTTCTCCCTACTACTCCCCCAAATCCTCTCCATTCAGGGGCTCTACCTCCCCCACACACATTCAGGACTCTTGGGTTATGAGTTTCTTCCCTTGACTTCCCACCTTGCCAAATCTATCGTCATATATTTTGTTCACCAAAGGTAATAAATGTGTGGACTCTGGTGCCATTATGATCTTATCTTTATTGAACCCGCTGTGGTCTTTGTCTGTCTATAAAAACTTTCCAAGGCATGAAATTCAAGTTCCAAGTTCCTATTACAATTCTTTAATCTGTCGCTCCCTGACACTTTCGGTAGCACGCCGTCCTCGAAGTGTCTTCCTCTTGCTTACCCCACTGGCCTGGATTTGCTTACTTCTCCATGGCCAGTCCTTTTGTCTCCTTTGCTGCCTTAAATTCCTCTTCCTTCTTAAACCATCCTGAAACCTTCTGCCTCCCAAATACCTCTCACAGCTCCTATTTACAATCATCTCCATCCAGATGACTCCTAGATCCAGAATATATACGCTCGACCTCAGATCCTGACATTCACCAATACATTCTCAATGGTCTCTGCGTAGTTCTAGCATTGATTCAACGTGCCAATAATTCATGTCCAAAACCAGTTTCCCCTCCAAACTTGCCCTTTTTCTAATTTCTTCTTACTCACATAAGCTCCACATCTATCCTTTCCTCTTATCACTGCCCAAATTGTAGTTCTCAAATTTTGTCAACTGTTTTAATTCCAAACTTTCAATTCCTACTGCTCATTCCTTCTAGACCCTCCTGCACATCTGAAACACTCTCTGAACTATTTCTGATTTGTCCCCTCTAATTTACCCACAACCATTTTGCCCTATTAATCTTCTCATACACTATTACTACTACACACACACCCACTCCCTTGCTCAAAAACCTTAATAGAGTCCCCTTTTCTACACAATACTAAACTCCACTTCCATGACCACCCCCAATCATACTTTGAGCTTTCAACCATCCCATTTTCCACTTTTCATCTCTGTAACTCTTATTTCCAGTTAAATATGAGTTAAATGAGTCAAAAAACTGTATGCTCAAATGCAGTATTAAAGTTGTTCACTTTCTCCAGAACTTTGCAAATCCCTGCTTTCTGCCTTCATTCTTGGAGCTCTGTGCCGACTGACGTCCCTGGCCCTACTTATTTAAGGATTCTTTCCCTTTAAGGCCCAGGTTGAGGTCCACCTCTCAATGAAGCCTGTTCCACTTGCGCTGGCTCCCAGCAAGCGTGTCTTCTGCAGCTCTGCAGGGGCTTCCATGCTTGTCCCCATCCAATCTTTACCACAGACTAGGTATGATTTGTTACTGCAAATGTGTCTCTTCAATCTGATATGAATTACTGGTGGCAGGGACTTGGTCTTCTATTTGTTTATAGGGTGTCTAAAAAAGTCTGGAGCCTCAATTATTTTATTTTGACAAATTGCAGATATCCTTGGTGACATAATGTGCGTTGCCTCTATTCTGAGCTTACTAGGTACCATATATGTCCCTCCTGCTGCTACAGTGCCTCACACATAGTAGGCTTTCCAGTGGGTTAACAATAGTTTCTCATTGCCAAACTGTTTTATGTGATGGTTTAGTAATTAAAACAAAATATTCAGTAAAAGAATTTGGAGAGAGCAAGATGTAGTGGGAAAGAAACATTGGATTGACTTTTCCCAGCAAATTCCCGTTTTGTTTCTCTAACAAGACTGCTGCCACCACCCATGCAAAATTGCTGTTACCAATCATCTTTCCAGGTGCAGCTCTGGACCTTCACTCCTCTGGGAAGCTTTTCTTGGTCCCCTCTGGCAGTCAGATGTAACTATAGCACTTACTCCATGTACTGTTGTTTGTACTGTCTTGATTCCACCTTTGACAGTGAACTCTGGGGCCAAGAACTGTGTCTTGTTTGTGTACCATAACATACAGCACCCAGTAAGTATTCAATAAATACTTTTGAGTAAGAGGTGACAATAACAGGCAGACAGGCAGTATCTGAGTGCTTTCTATCTGTTAAGCACTGCAGTAAGCCCCTCATCTAGATCATTTTATTTAAATCTTGCAACAACCCTCTTGAGGAAGGTACCCTGTTTCCCCCATTTCAGATCAGGAAATTGAGACTTAGAGGTCAAAAGGTAGGTGGCAGCTTTGCTCCAGGCTTATGTGCTTAGATTCTTGCTACACTAAACACACACTGAATGGTAACCATCTTACTCCCAACCCTATTGGAAAGGGGCTCTCCATTTATCTCTCTGGGTGTCACTTGCAATAAAGACATGGTACTTGAAAGTGTTAAATTATCTGTAGAGCTTTTTAAAAGGATCTCTGAGTCTTTCCCAGACAAATAAAAACAGTTTCTCTAAGGCGGTGGTTCAATTTTTTTTTTTTTTTTTAAGCACCGAAGTCATTTTAATGTGAAGCTGGGTATAGAATCACTGGCCTAAATTGGTGCCAAAGGCCTTTCATGTGAAACTTTTCTTGAAAGCTAGGCCATAATGGAACTCTCTTCTTTTGTGACTAAGACCCAAAATACTGACAAAAACCTGGTCTGGAAATGAATGATGAATGATGTAAGGATAAAGGAACATTTGCCCACAAAGACAGTATAGGAGGAAGATCCCAAGAAAAGACTGAATCACTACAGAGTTGGTTGAACATGGGTAGCTTGATCCTATATATGGTGTACAACTGGGGAGATGAACAGAGGCTTAATAAAGGAATTACCCTGTGTTTAAGGATGAGTGAAATGACAAATCATTTAAGTTATACCTCACCACTTTCAAATGTTCCCTACAGGATGCAAGAGGCAACTATGTATCTTCAGGATTGGGAAGTAAAAGCAAGGTACAGTAATGTCACAAATGTCAAATGAGAAGATACTGGAGAGAACTTTATATATAATCTAATGGGGAACAAAATATATTGTACCCTGATTTTCATGTAGAAATAAAGACTGCTATTTTATCAAAGATTGTTGTATATGGGTCAAGCTATATGAACAGCTCTGTTATTTTTATCTTGCATAATAAACAGTTTCCTCTGTATTTCAGAACTTCATTTATATCATTGATCCATTTAGGAACTTCAGACTTCATCCTATGAATGTAGAATATGTGCAGACTTATATAAAATATAATATTCAACTTGAAATAAAAATATTTGCCTCCATATGAAAACTGAAATCAAGGAGACAGAAAAAAAATGTAGTGTTCACCATCAAGATACTATTTGCAGACCCTTTGAGATTACACAGTAGTTGTTCATGATAACTTAGGGCCTTGAGAAAAATATAGGGACTTCCTTTTCTCTTTTCTTTGCCTTTTTTACTACTCTGTTGCCCTGAGGAACAACTTGGATATCAGTTGTTCTTCGTTACTTGAATAGAAGACAGATTGTATTTAATGTTATAGCTGTAGAAACAATTAGAAATTTGACACAGTAGTTTATCTAGTTAGTCCAAACAAAATAAGAATTCTTTAGAATTTATCGAAACCATATGTTGAAAGTATTTTATTTTTTAGAGTAAGTATGATATGATGGATAGCTTTAGAACAAGCTAACATTACTATGATTCAGGCATGTGCAACTGGTACAGTTCAGTAGTACAAACATGACTCAAACAAATCTAAAGGCCAGAAACTTAAGTTACAAAATATAGTCAATATTACAATTAGTACAGGTAAGAAAGTAAAAACCATTGCTCTCAGATTCTGCATACTTAAAAAAAGAACATAAACTTTATATAATAATTGAAATTATGCATTTCTACTCAGATTAGAGCATATTACAAACACACAAAAGCCTGAAAAGTTATGTCACATTTTAGTTTTCTTCCAGTGATGCACACAATCACATGAAATGTTATATCCGTTTCGTGTGAAATAAACATTTGGCTGAAGTACAATAGCTGCTGAGTTCAAAATATTTCCCTAAAAATGGTTAGACTAAAATAATCCTAAACGTCTTCCTGTTAGGATTATTTTCAAAGTCCTTACAAAGAGTCCTTAAGAATTATGCCGTTAGGAAATTTCAGTGTATTTTGTCTGTTTTTTTGAACACGAGTAAACAAACACTGGATTTAAAGTGCAGCATCTTTCTCCTCTCCCTTCAACTCTCCCTCTCAAGAAAGATCAGTTCTGTGTTAACCTTTAGAATCTTCATGGAAGGTTGGAAGCAAACTGAGCAACAGTCAAGTCAAGTCTGTTTGTCCCGAAAGTCACTGATGGCCTTCCACAGTGTGCAGAGCATCCCTCCCCTGTTTAAAGACACAAGAACATGGTGAAGAGAACACTTCATTTGAAACAGTGCCCTTGACACAGAACAGTGACTGCTTAGCTTTCAGCTGCTCTGATCAGAACAGGAAGATCCCAAAGTCTTATCAGTCATTATGTATTCTTTTTGTATATATTTCCTCATCATCCCTCCAATGCCTGTCTTTTCCACCCCCACGAACTACCAGGTCCCAAAGCATCATTTTAGATTTTCAGCACTTTTGAAATGTGCCTCTGTAGAGGTCCATGTAAGTTATGTATATGCTTGGTCTAGAAAATTATAATTATTATAAGAAACTATCAGATAATATGAGGTATTTGGAAGGCAAACCACCTCGTCCTAATATTTCTAAATATGGCACAATCATGAACTAACTTAGACCATTTGTTTAAGGTTTAAGGCAGCTTTAGAATAACTATATAGTCTTAATCTGATATACAAGGGCTGTCCAGAAAAAAAGAATCCAGCCATAAATGCCTCCATTTTTCAGATTACATGGTTGGATACTTTCCAGAGAGCCCTCGTATTATCCAAAATATTCTTCCAGTTGATTTGTATTTACTTATACAGAAATAGTGGTTATTACAGTCCTCCGTAATAATCTGGTTCACTGAACTCAATTTACTTGGAACAAATGAGAACCAGAGCGGTGAGCCCAGGACTACAGAGCTGGTTAGAGCTAGTTAGGGACCAGGCAAGGGCAGGAGCCCAGAGTTCTTAACCTCACTCAGCCCAATGCTCTTGCCATCATGACAACTGAATGGAAAGAAAAGTGTTACCTTAGTCTCAGGCATTTTAAGTCATCACGTGTAACATAGTAGAGAACATCCACTAGGGAATAATCCTCAGCCAAAAACTGTGGAGAAAGTAAAATATGCACAAAAGTTGAAAGTTTTATACACCTTTAATAAATAGCAAACTCTCCCTATAATGTAAACATTGGCAATAATTAAAAATGAATCTAAAAGACAAGCTACTAGAAACAATCTTCTGGAAATATTGGGGGACAGTTTCCCCATTATAAAATAATTACAGGGGAAGCCGGGATGGCTCAGTGGGTTAAGCGCTCACTTTGCAGCGCCAGGGACCGGGGATCGAATCCCGGCCCCGGCCCATGCGGACCCATATGCTGAACTGGGATCTCCCCCAGTTCAGTTCTCTCTCTGTCTCTGTATCTCTCTCTGCCAAAAATAAATAAATAAATAAATAAATATTTAAAAAAATAAATAATTTAATTTAAAATAATTACAAAGCAATACTTCCATATGACTTCCAAATGCATAAAGATTACAAGCAACACAGAATTTCTGAATAGTCTTCTAATGAATAAACAGGATTCACCAGTCATTACATCTTCTGTTAAGATAATGCTTGTCTTTAGGAGGTTTGCTAGTGTGCAGCTTTCTTTTTCTCAAGTACATAAAGTGTTCTTGTTAAGATATTACTTACACAATTTACTCCTATGTCTGAACTTTTCATGTCTCATAAAAGATACTTTCTAATAACTATTAGAAAATCAGAGTGTTTATTTGAACCTCTTATTGTGTGTGTGTGTATATATATATATATATATATATACACACACACATATATGTGATCTTAAAAAGTAAACAAATGCTATTCATGCTGATTACAAAAGTCTATATGGAGTAGAGAAGAATTAGGTTATTATAGACATAATATAGTTTATACAGAACGTGTTTGCTCCTAAGTTCACTAGTTAAATTTGTTTCATTAAGTATTAATAAATAGCCTCTGTTCATTGGAGTATAATAATGTCATAAGAGAATAAAACAAATTAAAGTGAGATCATTAAAAATAGAAAAACTTGAATTCTGGTTCTGTCTTGGTATTTCCATTCTGCACAACCATAAAAATCCTTAGGGATCCTGGACCATAAAGCTCATTTTATTTGTACATTCTGCACCTGAACCCTTGAATGATTTTCCCTTTTTGTCTGCCGACCCAAAACTTACATACAGATGGCCTAGTTATTCCCCCATAGTCCTTTAGACTTCATCTCATTCACCACCTTCTCAAAAAACATTCCCCAACCTCTCCCTACATCTTCCTGACAACCTTTCCTTCATAGAGTTTATCAGGACATAATTATACTGTTATCTGTGGAATTATTTATCATCTGCCTGGCCTAGTCTGTAAGCCTCAGGATGGCAGGGCTGAGTCTGCATTGTTCACTAGTGTATCCCTTGTGCTGTGCACATAGTAGGCTCTCAACATTATGAAATGCAGTGAAAGAATGCTTGTCCCACAGACAGTTTTCTTTACCTGACTTATAGTATCTTCATCAGCTCCATTTTCTCTGAGCCAGTCAGTAAGTTCAGAATCTTCAGTATTTGTGCCAGAAGTTAAGTGATACACAGACAATCCAGGAATATCTGTAAGAGAATTTGGGAAGTGGGGTGTGTGTGTGTGGGTGTGTGGGTGTGTGGGTGTGAGTGTGTGTGTGGACATTCTTAGCTTCAACAAACAGAGGTCATTTGAGACCCTCCCTGTCAACAGACACTGATTTAATATTTTAAGAGATTTTGCTCTATCAGGGCATGATTAATAGAAACCATTGTGATTGCAATATGAATTATACATAAAATGCTTAAAGACAACTTAATTACTAGTACATGGAGAGTCAGAGCAATGACGTACCGTATTTTCCGGCGTATAAAACGACCGGGCATATAAGACGACCCCCTAATTTTACAGTTAAAACATAGGTTTAGGCCTATATTCGCTGTATAAGACTACCCCCCACTTCCGAGGCTGTAGTCTTATACAGCGAATATAGGCCTAAACCTATGTTTTAACTGTAAAATTAGGGGGTCGTCTTATACGCCGGAAAATACGGTAATGACACTCCCACCTTATGCTTTCATATAATTTTATAGCTTCTTAGAATAAACTTGCTGCATCAAAATTGGACTGTGTTTTTCATGCAACAAAGATGAGCATAATTAGTAGGGAACCAGATAATTATAATCTTTTTCCACTTTTTGCAATAATATGAAGAAAACTAGAATACACACAATACAAAAGCAAAAATGACAAAAATAGTATTATATTCTAGTAATCTCATTGTAAAATCTTTCAAAAGAAAGGCAAAACAGTGGAGAGCCCTATTTACCTCAGTAATATATAATCTCAGGAAGAGATGACTATGAATCATCTTTTACTGCACTTATAAGAAATGATAGTCTGCTACAGTTAAGAATTGGGTATTTTGTAAAAGCAATTTCTGCTTGTAGTTGTGGTACAAGTGATTAAAGCCATGAAAAATAAAACTGCCTGTTGGCTTGCTTAGCTTTTTGTGGCAACTGGTTGAACAATTTAAGATTTTTCTGCTTATTCACCTATTGGTTGGGACTTAAGCTTCAGGTGTTTAATTTCTTGGTCTTTTTCTTCAATAGCTTGATGAAGGAGTGCTTGTAATTCTTTCTCTTTCTGAACCAATTCTTCCAGTAATCTGGAGAAGAAAAGATATTGGTTGACAGGATAAGGAAGCTGGAGCAGCTACAGAGTAGACTTCTCCGCTTGGGCTTCTCAAGCTACAGTGAGCACAGACACCCTTCGGATCTCAATGAAATGCAGATTCTGATCCAGTGGCTATGAAGGGAAGTCTGAGTTTCTGCAAATGCTAAAGAGCTCCCAAGTGCTATTCTGCACCTGGTCCACAGACCCCATGTGGAGTAGCAAAGCTCTAGAAGACGGTATGCTTTCAGAAATTCAAAATCTCATTCCCAGTTTTCTTCCAAAATCTTCAGAGATTTTGTTTTTATGATCTATATTTGACATGTATGACCCCTTATCAAAAAAAAAGTTGGTCAATAGGATGATATAAATAATCAGTGCAAAGCAGAAAGATAGGCACTTTATAAAACTATGAAAATTTAAGAAGTAACTATAAATGAGGTCCCTTATAGTACCTGGCACATAACTTAATAAATGTTACTGGTTGTTGCTGGGGTTGTGATTGTTACTATTATTCCTCTCTCTTCTAATTGGATGGTCAAGTGTGTAAAAGGATACCTGTGTTCCTAGTACATTCAGTTCCTAATTGGCATGTGATGTATTCTCCAAATAAAAACAAGGAGAAACTAAGATAGCATTTACACCCATGTTCTTAGCCATGCACGATTCACTATGCTAGGGGTCCCAACCCCGGGGCCAAAGACCACTATTGGTCCACAGCCTGTTAGGAACTGGATCACACAGCAGGAGGTCAGTGGCAGGCCAGTGAACAAAGCCTCATCTGTATTTACAGCCGCTTCCCATTGCTCACATTACCACCTGAGCTCTGCTTCCTGTCAGATCAGTGGAGACATTAGATTTTCACAAGAGCATGAACCCTATTGTGAACTCTGAATGTGAGAGATCTAGGTTGTGTGCTCTTTATGAGAATCTAATGCCTGATGATCTGAGGTAGAGCTGAGGAGGTGATGCTAGCACTGGGGAATGGCTGCAAATACAGATTATCAGCAGCAGAGAGGTTTGACGGCAGAAAGACCATAATAAATCAATTGCTTGTAGGGCTCCCACTAATTCTGCATTATGGTGAGTTGTATAATTATTTCATTATATATTACAATGTAATAATAGTAGAAATAAAGTGCACAATGTAATGCACTTGAATCATCCTGAAACCACTTCGCCCAACCCCTGGTTCATGGAAAAATCATCTTCCACGAAACCAGTCCCTGGTGCCAAAAAGCTTAGGGACTGCTGCACTACGCAACTGAGAACCAATTGGTAACATTCTATTTCTAAAACTGTTCTTCGAAAAAATACTCCTGTGTTATAAAGAAAGGTGCTCTAATTTCTCTGAAAACTACGGTATCTTTGACTAACCTGGATTCAGAATTATAATTTATGATACCTAATTATTCATAAGATCATCAAGAAATGGTTGCATACCCTACAGCTCTTTGCAAACTATATTTGTTACATTTCCTGAGTGCTGATAGATTGAACTCAGGACCAGATTCCATTCCAAAGGCTTGTTTCCACATCAGTTGATACATTCTGAAGGCAGCACAGGCACAACTCAAAGACAGCCCTGGGTGTGTATCCAGTGTCAGCTACACACTTCCTGTGTTAACTTGGACAAATTATTTACTGTCTCTTAGCTTCAGTTTTCTTATTTGTAAATGGGAAAAGGAAAATTACCTGAAAGAATTCTGTAAACATTAAGTTTAGACAGTGTAGCTGAAGTGCCTGGCTTTTAATAAGGGCTATTTTCTTCCCTGCTGCAGACTGAGGCCCTGGAAAAAAGCCCTCCCAAGGCCCAACAGGGGTTCCTTCCCTGACTCCTCCCACCCCCAGGCTCCATCCCTTTCCTGAGGGACAGAGATGTGAGGCCCTCATGTAGGAGAAAGGATCATAGTAGAGTAGGTAGCAGAGGCGGGACAAAGGGAAAGCACCTTGAGGGTTACCCAGAGAAGGTATTTTGAGGAGCAGAGGTTGTTTAAAAACAACTGGGAGTGAGTAGTAAGAACTGAAAGCAAGAGGGAAGCAGAGGATTATGGGAGGCTTTACTCTAATAGGAATGATATTCAAAGAAATGGACAGCAAGTTCAGTATGAATGTTTAAATTGGCAATTTTTTGGTTTGGTATATATTTTTGTCTTCCTTGCTAATTTACATGTATGCAATAGTGGTGGCACATTCTTACTATTTTCTCAAAGACCACAGTGAAATTTTCTAGAACTTAACCTATGTTTATCTAGACTACATTCTTTCCTTTTTATTTTTAAAAGTCAGAATTTAACATTAGGAGCAAAGTATTGACAGGCTACCTCTTTTGTCCCAAATCCATATCTCAAAATTATTTATTTTAAGGACATATTAATTCCACCAGTTTTATTTTGCCTTCAGTTAATAGAGAAGGCCTTCAAAACCAACACAATAGCATGCCTCTCAGTTCCAGAAAAGTTTGGCAAGGATCTGTCCTAGGTCAACTTTGTAACTTGGATGGGTGGAGATGGGTAAAATTCCAGAATTGTAGGGTAGGAAAATTAAATAACCAGTCACCTCCTCCTGAATTAGAATTTAACTCTGAATTATTGTTCCACATTACTATCCCAACTCCTTGTGTGAAGTGAATTATTTTCAGAACATTTTATGTAAGCATATACTTAAATATAAGTAAAACATACATTCTAAAGTTATTTTATTACCTTTTCCATTTAGTATTATTGATGATCTAAAAATAAAGAGCTGGATTAACCTGATTTACCCTCCTCAGTGATTACTCTAAATAGAAGCTTAGGATTTCTAATATGAGGGCTACACCCTTTCCTAAATACACACTGACGATTCCTCTAAGTTTATCTTGCAATAAACGTACTTATATACATCAAGTAATATTCAACTGGAAATTATAAGAACCAATATAGGGGAAGCTGGGATGGCTCAGTGGGTTAGGCGCTCACTTTGCAGCCCCAGGGACCGAGTTTCAAATCGTGGCCCCGGCCCCGGTCTGTGTGGACTCATATGCTGAACTGGGGCGTGCCCCCAGTTCAGTTTTCACCAGGGCAAGACCCCGGCCCAGTTCCTGCCCTGTGCAGCCCCCAAGCCCACCTGTGGAAAGAAACTATGTGGAAAAAACCAATGATGTGCAACTATGGAGACTGTTCTGGGCCCTCCCCCTTCTCTGTCTCTGACTATCTCTCTCTCTCTCTCTCTCTCTGTCAAGAACAATAAATAAATCTTTTATTTTTATTGTTTTTTGACAGAGAGAGAGTGATACAGAGACAGAGACAGAGAGAGAACTGAACTGGGGGAGCTCCCAGTTCAGCATATGGTTCCACACGGGCCGCGGCCGGGATTCGATCCCTGGTCCCCGGCGCTGCAAAGTGAGCGCTTAACCCACTAAGCCATCCTGGTTTCCCCACAATAAATAAATCTTAAGAAAAAAAAAAAAGAACCAATATAGACATGACCAGTCCCTATTTCTGTTGCTTCATGCTTGTACTAAAGCAGCTGCCCTTTCTTTAAATCATGTGTGAAGTGAATGTTATGCCTTGTCTCATTTTTCTGGGAGTGATGATGGAGAAGCTGTGGGAAACAGTCCTAAAAAAAAGAAAAAGGAGACTGATAATCCTATAGATAGAAGTCACAGATTTAAGTGTGAACAGCATAAACGTGTGGGCTTATAAAAAATGTAACTCTGTACTAAAGTAATAAAGAAATGTGGCAAATCCTACTCTTTTCAGCAGAGACGGGCAGATGTGGGAAGCAGGCCCAGAGCTAGCTAATACCCTCGAAAAGGGATCTGAAGACTTGAAGAAAGCAGCTTGCAAAGAGCAGCCCTGGGGGACTTTAGCATGGTAGACAGACAGTAAGAACAGAGTGGGAAGACAGGGTTACCCAATGGGCTAAGGAGAGAAAGAAAAGGCTGCTTTAGGAGAGGCAGGCTCTATTGACATAAGCCAGGATATGTAGACAGAAGGTTTTAGGGCCAGTGAAACAAATTTACTAGCTCATTGGTAAATACAGTAGCTTTACTCTCTGTATAATTCTGATAGGAAACCATGGGTAGAAAGGGGTGGGGTGGCTGGACCAAAACAGTAATGAATGAACTTTTCTCCTCTAGAGATCAGAGAGGGATATAAAACACAACTCCATTCAGGACTGGGTGACGGAGAGTCAACTAAAGAGAAGTGGCTAAAGCTAACACCTACCGTATTTTCCAGCGTATAAGATGACCCCCTAATTTTACAGTTAAAACATAGGTTTAGGCCTATATTCGCTGTATAAGACTACCCCCCACTTCCAAGGCTGTAGTCTTATACAGCGAATATAGGCCTAAACCTATGTTTTAACTGTAAAATTAGGGGGTCGTCCTATACGCCCAGTCGTCTTATACGCCGGAAAATACGGTACTATCATGGATGAAGCATCATAACCGGACTATTACTTGAGAAGAGCTAGAAATGAGGGACACCAAGATTTAGACAGAAGTCTCAAAAGAGAAAAGACTCAAGTTCTTTCCCAGTAAGCAGTAGAGATGACAAGTAAAGAACTAGGTTTCAGAGGGCAAGGTTAGGATATGGAAGTTAGAAAGCCACTTTCCCTTTATTCAGAAAGATTTCTGTATGTAAATCATAGAACATATGTAAGGATTTAATCATACAACCAAAATTCATGTTTCTGAATTTAGGATGAGCTTTATTCTACATGTTCTAAGCTTGGTGTTCCAACTTAACCTTAAAAATCCTAAGCTTATGACTAGACATAAATGTCTGATCTCCCTGGTGAACAATTAGTATTTTCAACTAAGGTTTCTAAATATTTGAACAACTTTTATTGATTTACTAAAAAAACAAAAGTTTTCACTACACATGCAGTGTCATAAAGTCCGTTGCCCACATGTCATCTGTAGCCAGCACAGGAAGCTGTAAGTCATAAAGATATAGACCTTGAACTGTGCCAACATCTGTGAAGAACAGGAAATATTTACTGTGTACTGGTACTTAATAAACTGATCATGTGGGCTGTATGTTACCAAATCCTCACAGAAAAATTAAACTCCAGATATGACACAGCATGCTAAAAATAAAATAGAATCATACATGTGATCAACTGATCACCCTTTCAAGGATCTAAAATTCAAAGCTTTAGCACCATTAGTTTTATCTCCTCAAGAACAGAGATCCTCTCTTGAAAGAACCTAGTACAGGAGACTCTCAGTTAACCAGAACTCAACCAGCACCCTCAAAAACTTTTTTTGCTGGTTGCTTAAGACTTTGTTGGTTGCTGGATAAGAGCTGAGTACATTCATCCAGCATCTACAAATTCCCATGGGTACTGGTTAACTGAGTCTCCTGTATCCCAAATCACAGGCTTTCAAAAACTCAGTCTTTCAGCTTTTTTTTTTGTTGTTGTTAAATTTAATGGGGTGACATTGGTTGGTAACAATTAGGTAGTTTCCAGAAGTACA
>PVKE010022004.1:0-25951 GCA_004027555.1 Craseonycteris thonglongyai
TGAAAGACGGGGTCCAAAGAGAAGCAGTCTACGAGGTAAGAGGGAGTCCAGCGAGACCATGGAAACCTGTGGGGAGAGTTTCAAGAAGCAGAGTTAGTTGTGAGAGAGTCAGCATAGAGACTGCTAGAAAGACAAGGGCCGAGGAAAATATTCTTTTGTTATAAAGGGTGCCCCAAAATTCACGCAAGAAGTAATTTTGTACGAAAATTGCAAACTGTAGCTGCCAAACTTTCATTATTTGTAAAATATTGCTCAACAATGAAAACACGTTGTTCTTTGGTGGACTGCTCCATTTTTAATAACCCTGAACTGTCAGCTGTCACGCTGTCTTTTTTTTCGTTGGCAACACTTTACCGCACAAATGACGCAAAATTCAAATCTTGCGTGAATTTTGGGACACCCTTTTTTTCTTAAAAGGACCCTGCAGAACTTAGAACTGTTTCAGGGAGTGGAGTGAAATCCAGAAGCAAGTAGTTGAGTAGTGAAGGAGGGAAAACCAAAGTGGAGACGGGGAGGGTAGGCTCTCAAGGAGCTTGAAGGAAAAGGGAAGGAGAGATTGGACGGTCGCGAGGGAGGACTAAGGAACGTTTCTTTCTCAGGGTGGTCTAGCCCTGAGCACGGGCAAAGGCTGACGGATGGGAGGGATCCGTGGAGAGGGAAGGAACAGGGCTACAGAGGGGGCACAGGCAGGTGGAGCAAGACCCTGGGGGAGGGTGTGGCCAAGGGCGGATCTGAGGGCTGGCCTTGGAGGGAGGCAGGTCCCCACCCTGATAACAGTGCAGGGAGGAGGGAGGCTGGGTGGGGGTGTTTCCGATGGGCACAGAGGTGGAAGGCGTGGGGAGCACCTGAGTTTCTCGTAGAGTCGGCTGAGGAAGACAGCTCAGGTGGCAGAACTTTCCAGAGGCCTGGGGCGGCTGGGGGTCAGGGGCTGGGCCCTCGTGGGGGTTAACAGTCAGACCAGGGCCCGGGGAGGATGACTCGAGCTGGGTCATGGGTGTTACCAGGGTGGGTGCCTGGCGACCAGAAGGAGCACAAGGACCCAGAACAGGGCCCAGTGACTGTGAATCCAAGGCCCCGCCCTCTTCGTCCCAGGCCATTGTTCTAGAACCTGGGTGGGGCCTGAGACCTGGGAGCTCTGCTCCAGTCCCAGAATACTTACCCTGTTCTCAGGAGAGCTGTGATCTCAGTTCAGAGGCGCCAATTAAGGACGGGCGGGGCGCCGTGCAAACCCCTGCTTCGTGCTATCTGACAAGCCGGGACGCAGCTACCAGCCTCTCCTGCTCTCACCCAGCCTTCGTTCTCTGGGGATGAAGCTGTTGGATGCGAGGTCTGGGCCCTTGGAGCCCTGGGGGTGGCTCCAGGCGCTCCGAGCTTCTCGCCCTGATCCTCCAAGCTGAGGGACTGGAGAAAGCGTGGGGACCCCTTGCGTCAGTGTACCCCTAGGTCACCCTCTGCATCCCCAAGTCTGGCTCCTTTCTCTTCCCCAGCACACAAGACTCGTTCCTTTGTTCATGCCATTACCCTTCCTGAAACTACCATGTCAAAAATAATAATAATAATAAAAAGATAATGGACCTCAAGTGCACAAAATTGGCTAAATCACAATCCTTGGCACATGATAGAGTTGTATTGCTGGTCCATGCCTGGCCCTACCTGCCTATCTACTCAGCTATTTTACATATCAGATTTTCAAGTAATAAACACCTGTGAAACCACCGCCCAACCTGAAACGCAAGGCCCTAACCATGCCTTGCGGCCATTCCACCCCCTTCCTTCCTTCCCAAAGTAACCAGCATCCTGAACCCTGCATGCATGCTTTTATTTTCCTTTTTCTTTCATTCACATTCTCTGTAATTATCATACACATGTATATTCCTAAAATGTACATGGTAAATTTTAAGTGTCTTTACTCTCTTTAAGAGAGTGTGATGCTGTACGTAATCTTCTAGGACTTATTTTTGTTGCTTAATATTAAGTTGACAGGTACCATCCGTGTTGTTGTGTCACTGTTGTTCATTTACTTTGACTATTGCGTGATACTCGATGGTGCATGTGTCATCTGTTCTCCAGTCTTCTGTTGATGAATATTTGAACAGTCCTGCTAAGAATGTTTTGTTTTTTTCTTTTAAAGATTATTAATTTTATTGTTTGAGGGAAGGTGAGAGAGAGAGAGAAAGAGAAAAGGGGGGAGGGCCCAGAGCAGTCTTCATAGTTGCACGTCATTAGTTGTGGCACGGTGTCACTCCACAGGTGGATGTAGGGCCGTGCAGGGCAGGGACTGAACTGGGGGCCTCCGGCATGGGAAGTGACAACCTTTGCCACCCTCCCGGCGGTTACCAGTTGTGCCGCAGTTCAGCCCGTGGGTTTGCATGGGCCCGGGGTCAGGATCTGAATGCCGGACCTCACGAGACTAGCGCTCAGCCGCTGAGCTATGCTGGCATCCCCTATGAACCTTTTCATAGATGCCTGAGCGTTTTTTTTGAGAATAGACCGGGAAGTGAAATTGCTCTGTCACAAGTATGCGAATGTCCCTCTGGAGGCTGTTCAGCTGTTTTCCAAGGTGGTCAATTTAGACTCGCACAGCTAGGTAACGAGAATCTACGGTGCTGCCTCTTCTCCAGAGTTTGGCAGCGCCAGACTTCTTCACCTGAGCCACCCTCATAGGCCTGGATTAGGGTTCTCCCAAGAAACAGAACCAAAAGGACATGCAAGGGCTGTCCAGAAAGTACCCAGCCACACACACCTCGGTTTTACTTTCTGGACAGCCTTGTATATCTGTCTGTTCATTCATTCACTAGAGGAATCTGCTCACGTCATCATGGAGGCTGGGACGACACCCGCCCTCTAAGCTGCGGAACCAGGGAAGCTGGTGGTGCAATTCGGTTCTTGTCTGGTGGAGGACTGAGAACCCGGGCCTTACGATGGTGTAAGTCCTGGTCTGGGCCCGAAGGCCCAGGAGCACCGATGTCCGAGGGCGGGAGAGGATGGATGTCCCGGCTCAAGCCAAGAGAGTGAACTCACCCTTCCTGCACCTTTTTGTTCTCTGTGGGCCACCCATGGAATGATGTTGTCTGCCCGCTCCCGGGAGGGTGACTTCCTGATTCAGGTGCTAACCTTCTCCAGAAACACCCTTACAGACACACCCAGAAAAAATGTATCGCCAGCTACCTGAGCATCCTTTAGTTCAGTCAAGTCGACACATAAAAATGAGCCATCACAGCGGGTAAAATGACGTCTCGTGTGTCCTATTGCGTTTCCTGGTCCCCTCCCCTTCCGGGCCCCGTTCATAAATGATGTGGCTCAGAAAGCCCTCCTCATCCGGCCCTTGTGTTGCTGTTTTGGCCGATACTTGGCTCTGGTGGCTTCTGCCCCCTGCCCCCTTGGTTCTTGACTCCTTGACTTGAGGGACACAGGTGTCTTTGCTAACTCCACCTTCGGGGGTGAGCGCAGTGCATTGTAGGGAGTACAGCCTCCAATCAATTATTGCTGTTGGAATAAAGCAGAATTCTTGTTTGGGTGGATCGAGGAAGTCAAATGTCCTTTATGGAGAGGTGTCAGAGTCCTGGAGGGACAGGGAATAATAGGAGGCTGGCCAGGAGCACCGGGCTGCAGGCTGCAGTTGGCGGGGTGAGAGCTCACTGGCCTCTCTCCGAGGGCCCTGCAGCAGTTGTGGGGAGCCGAGGGACTTCTCCCAGCCGGCTGGGGCCAGGCCTCTGAGCCCTGAGCCAAGTCACGCGGCAGCAACTGATGCTTTGTCTGGAGGCTCAGACTTCCGCTTCTGTCCGAGGAGGTCAAATCAACAGCTCATTATTCTTCCTGCTCTGGTCACCCTGCTGTCTTTGGAGACAACCGGGAGCACAAGATTCACCTCTGCCCCTACAAGGTCACAGCCAGGGGGCTGCTGGGAGCTTCCGGTTTGTGCCAGCCTACAATTACAGGCGTATGGCTGGTACCACCCATGTGGTAGGCCACACATGCGGGGCTGAGGTGGACTTCTGGGTGGAGGGGTCTCCAGCTTAGTGAACCCTGCCTTCTGGGGGCTTTGTTGCTCAGCAACAAGACGGTGGCTTGAAGTCCACATGGACTTGGCCTGTGGTCCAGAAGCCTGTCTGTAGTTGACTGAGGGTGTCATGTCAGGTGCCTTGTGTTTCTCTGGGGACAGGCTTCCCTGTGGTCCTGAGACCCGAGCTGGGCCCAGAAAACATTTGGGGGCAGGGAGAGGGCACTGTTCTTCTTCTCAACCCACAATCGTTCATGAGTGCTATTGACTAGGGTTGCGTCCTGCCCTCTGCTTTCGCTGCCTCCCCTCTACAACCCAGAGGAGAGTGCATGAGAACCCAGCAACTCCTGCTCCAGGATTCTGTTATTCCTGTGAACGGGGGTCCCTTTCATTTTCCTGACGCTTTGGCATTTTCAAAGCACATTCCTGTCCACGATGTCCACGATCCCATTTCATCTTCCCGATGTTTTTCCATCACAGCGTTCCTACGGGTCCCCAGTTTGTGCCATTGCTATTTGAGGTGATTTCTATTTCCTCTTCCGCGGGGCCCTCTTCCTCTCATGAAAGCTGCATTGGCGAATGTTCAAACTGCTACGAGGGGTTGCGGGGGAGTACAAGTCCCCATTTCAAGGACCCCAAACAGGGTTCTTTTCCCATTTAGCATTGCAAAGCCAATTATGAGACTGAATGCATTAACGGCACGCGCTTTTGTTCAATGGCCAGAGTGTGGAGAAGTGGAGCGGAGCGCAGAGGTGGTCCGAACAGGCGAGTGGGAGCGAAGGGGAGGTGTCGGTGAATAGGCAGGAGGAATAGTCATGGGTTTTCCAAGCAAAGGGATAGCAGCTCTCTCTGAGGATCCGGGTTTCATCTGCTTTTTGTTTCTTGATGGTCTCTTCCAGCCATTGTCCTGGCGATTGTCAGCTGCCATGGTGCTGGTAGGTGTGCTGTTTGGCGTGGAGATTATATCCCAATGACCTTGACATCTTGTAGAGGTTGTTTAGACAGCCATCTTGGTTTCAGCTGGTTTCAGCTAGTCTAATCTTGACAAGTTCTTAATTGCTGACCGCAGGGCCTCCCTGTTCTCAGTGACAGAGAGTGGCAGAGCTGGGGAGTGGTTGGCCAGGCCTCTTAGACCTTGGGGAAGGCCCTGCAGGCCTGTCACGGGGTAACAAAGGCTTTCATGTGGCGTGAGGGACCCTCATGTTCCAATTCCAAGTTATCAGGCCCACGATGGATCCCAGTTACACAGTTACCTAGACTCAGCTCCGTCAATCAATTCTAGGCTCTTCTCTGTTGTCCCATCCTTTTAACAGACATTTCTGAACAACTATGGCGTGCAAGGCTCTGTGTGAGAAACGTTGAAGACAGTGCGTGATCGTGCCCTGACCGTGCACACAGGCGCTGGAGGTGAGGCACACCACGCCTCTGTGTAGACGCTCTGAAGGGTCTGGGTCAGATTTGCCTCCGAGCTCAGCCTCTGCCCTTTGGAAAGAGACGGAACTCGCTCTGCTGTTGACCAGCAGCGGGGCACTGGTGGGTTCCGGGTCTCCGTGCTCTTCCGCATCACGTCCATGTGCACTTGAGCCAATCACCGACCGCTGTGTGCCTGCCAGGGGCTTTGTGGGTCACGACCACCCTGAACGCTCCCAGCACGCTTGTGAGGCCGCCTTTCTCAGTCCCATTTCACAGGGGAGGACCCTGGAGCTCTGACCGGCAAATTGCTTGCTCAGTCACATAGCAGATGTCAGGGCAGGGCATCAAACCCACTGACGTTGGGCTCCTAAACTCAAGTTTTCTCCACCCCCGAACAAATGCTGCCTCACAGGACTGTTGTGAGGAATCAATGGGATTGTTTTTTCATGCGAAATGTCCAGAACAGAGCTGGGGATGCCAGCAGGTTCCTGAGAAGACATACCTAGCTCTGCGGTTCCATAGTCTACTGTCCCCCCCGCTCATCTACTACATGGTCCTCCCACATCCCCGCCCTTGCAGCCACCAACTCACGTGCCCGCGTGCGTACGCAAAATAGCCAACGCTGTGCCCTTCATCTCCAAGGACCCGGTGACGCTTGCCAGCCAGGCTCCCAGATGCGAGGCCGCTTCTTTCCGCCAAACAAAGGGGAGGAGATGATGCAGGAAATTCTGCCAAGGACAGCCATCCCTCTGGCCTGACGCCTGTGAGCTGCTTGTGCCACAACCCGGCCTCTCTGTGCCTGAATGACCTGCGCGATGTGTCTGTGGACACCCAGACGTTTTGGGCTATTTTTCTCATCGGTTCTTTAATCAAGTGGGTTTCTCTCAGTCTCCACATCCTTGGGCAACGGGCGAGCTGGGCTGGCATCTGGTGCCTCCATGCTGCTCCCTCTGGGAAGCCCGGGAAGAACGTGAGCCCCTCCCCACCCCAGGCCTTTAGCTGTTGTGCCCGCGGTAAGGGGGTCCCCCCTTTGTCCTCTTCTGGGGTCTTTCTCCCCGCTGCTGCGGTCCCCTGCTCTCCTGTTCTGCCCACCCCAGCTGCCTGCTGGGCCTGGGGCGCCTTCAACTAATCCCGACGGGATTCGCCAGCCGAGGAGTAATCACGCCTCTCACGTTTCTGCTGTGCTCGGCTCTCACACCCGTTCTCTCTCCTGATCCTCACAGCAGTCCTGCGAGGCGGGCGTCAGCGGTGCCATTTTGGATGGAAGAAAGCGTATGAGAGAGGGAGATGGTTCACCCAGGTCCTCAGGCCAGAAAGAGCAGAGCCAGCACCACATCCAGGGAGGCACCCCAGAACCGGGGCCCTGGCTCCTGGGGTTTCCTCTTCCCCTTGTAACGTCCTGCACTCTGGGGGAACCGTCCAAGGCCCCTTTACCCCATGACCCGTTGGCCCCGAGAATACTTGCCAGTGGTGCCCGCGGCTGCAGCGTTTAACCCGAGGTGACTCGCGGATTTCAGTCCCAACCGGACCCCCCGCAATTGCCATGAAATACCTCGTGTTTACTACTTTTGCATCCCAGTAGTCGTCTATGGACAGTCTTTGGAAACAAAGGACAGCGTTCTGTTTATAGCATTCTGTTTTTACTAGGGGTTCTTCCATTTATAAAATATAATAAGGGGAAGCCGGGATGGCTCAGTGGGTTAGGTGCTCACTTTGCAGCACCGGGGACGGAGGATCGAATCCCGGCCCCGGCCCGTGCGGAACCATATGCTGAACTGGGAGCTCCCCTGGTTCATTTCTCTCTCTGTCTCTGTATCTCTCCTCTGTCAAAATAAATAAATAAATAAAATATATATTAAAAAAAAAAAGTTTAAAATGTAGTAATTCTCAGTCGCTGAATATGTCAAATACTAGAAAACGTAGCCTTCCTACGTGTGACCGTCGTCGTCTCTCCGGCGGTTTCTCATTTATTTGTTTGCCGACGGGCCTGGGACCATGAGCCTCCATCGGAAGACGGTCCCTGCCCAGACTCTGAAACTCACCCAGTCACAAGTGAGAGGCTGTGTGAGGGGCCCAGGCTGCCCACACTCCCCCTGGCAGGTGCCCTGGTCCAGGAGGTCAGCGCTGCCCAGAGAGGTTCCAAGGTGACCAAATATGAACTCTGACCTTGAACAGCATGGAGGCGTAAAGTGGGGGAAGCCAGGGCCAGTTTTAGAGACCAAGGGTTATGCTTGGGGCCAGAGCTAAGAGTCAGCGATCCTGGGCATGGCAGGAGAGGGGCTGTGACCATGCTGGACACACAGTCCCATGACCTCAGTCCCACTGTGGGGCCCTCCTGTGACCTTGGCACCTGACTTTTTCCAGGAATGGGGTTCTGATGGTCCTATTAATGCAGGAAACAATTGTGAACGGTGACGTCCGACGTTGGTGGTCTCACGAACTCAAAGAATGAGGACGCGGACTCCACAGGAAAGGTGAGGCAGTGACATCTATTAAGAAAGGAAAGAAGTAGAAGCTCTCTAATGAGAGGGGGCCCCCGGAAGTGGAGAATGCCCCCTGAAAGAAGGACAGCTCTCTGACAAGAGGGGACATCCGAAACTGGAATGCCCAGTTTGTACACTTCGGGGCTATTATATATCTTCTATATGCCTTGGAGCTATGGTTTGGTGCCGGCAGGTAATTCCTAACTTGGGAGGTGTCATACTTGGTTAATCACATAGAATAGGTTGAGGCTGAGCCAGGTGACGTTTCTTTATTCGGTCTTACTTGAGGGGCTATGGACCATGGGTCCTGGTGTCGTCCCCTCCTGTGGCTCAGTTTCCCAGCCGCCAGGTTTCTGTTCTATGTTCCAAAACATGGGTGTCATGACTACCGACAGTGCAACTCACTGGTTGCTGGGATCATCTCCCCTAACTGCCTAGGTTTCCTTAACTATCCTGTCTCACTATTGCTCCCCCAAAGGCCTGCACGTCCTGCCTCCAAGCTCCTCGTCTGAGCCTTTCCCGACGCTGGTCTGCCGTCCCGGGACCCCTCCGTTGCCCTCCGCTCCATCCCTCTGTGGGCAGTCCCAGGCTCTTGTTCAGATAAGCCCGTGTCCTGCCCCTCGTGGCCAATTTCCGGGCTTCAGAGTCTCCTGGACCCCCCTCCAGGGGCTGTCCTGGGTTGCGGGCCTGTCCCTCCGCCCAGCCCAGGATCTGCGCCTGATTCCAGCTCACAGAGCTCACTCTCTGTGCTCTGATGACACTGCCACACTTGTGTGTGTATCAGTGGTGTCTGTCTTTCCTCCTCACTTTCCCGAGGACAAGCGCTCCTCCACCAGTTCTTTTCCCTCATGGCTGAATTCCAGCTGCTGGCTCAGGATGGCTGTTGAATGAATGAATGAATCATAGCGGATGAATGAATGTGTACCCACCATTTCATTCCAAAAAGCAAGTTTAGGCAGCTTTCTTTCACATCTGTGATTTTCCTTGATTCTGGAACAATCTCTGAGGGGTTGAAATCCTTTTTGAAGATGAGAGAAGAGAGGCCCGGAGAGTGTTAATGAATCCACGTGCTGGGGTCACACGGCAGGGCTGGACGGAACCCAGACCCTGGTGCCGGTCATTTCAACTCCTATTCGAAAGCCTTGGGGGTGGACCCCACCCCCCACATGCACCAGTAACGGGGAGCAGATGGAAAGGGCCCAGGCCTGAGTGCAGCAGGATCGTGCACTAGAAATAGTGACAGCCATGACGCCTACTTTCAACGCCTCCCCCAGAGCGAGACGCCCGTGGAGCAGGAAGCTTTGTGTTTGACATTCCTGACATTTCAGTGTCCACTCACCATGGTGACCACCGTCCCGGAACACTTTCTGGGGCAGCCGGGTGGCTGAGGTCCTGGTGCAGGGTGTGCCTGAGGGCTGGACAGGGGTCTCTACGGCTCCGGGGACTTCTGCCCTCCCCGGCCCGGGGCCCAGGGCTCCAGGGCTGACCACTCTGAGCCACCCTTCCCCTCCTGCTCACCGGGGACCACCTGACCCCCGGTGGCAATTTCCGTGTCTGCATCTCAAACAGCTGCATAGGCAGACTTCCTGAAAGGACGCCTTTGGGACAAGGGAGAAGTAGATGTGTCTCAAGGTATAAGGTACAGGCACCGTCCCTCCTGCCCATCGTCCCTTCATTCAGACTCCCCCAAACCTCCACGCCCGCCTCCCGCCTGCACCCCACCAGCTCCGCAGACCCCTGCTTCTTGAGGCTTCTGAGTTGCTGGCTTCCCGATCTTCAGATGCCTGCCCGACAGCCCCGGGGCTCTGCCCACCCCTCCTGCCCTAGACCTGAAGACCCCCCACCCAGGAGGCGTGAGGAGGCCCCTCGTGTGCCTGTCCTGGCTGTTCACCCATCCGGGCACTTCTGTGCAGGACGGAGCCACCTCAGCGCGGCTGGCCCTCCCGGGACGGGTCACAGGCCTTTGCAGGCATCTCGCTGCGGCCGAAGGGTGGCAGTGGTGCCTGGCGCCCCGGGCAGCCTCCAATAGCCCTGCTGTTGACGGAGCACAAACCGCACTGCCCGGAGGGTGGGCCTCACTCTCCGCGGGGGCCGCTGGGTGCTGCGGGGGCCGGGGAGCAGAACTGTGTGTGCGAAGCGAGTCCGGGAGGGAAGGACAGTGACCATGAGACCCCCTCGGTGGTGGAGACCCCCGGCGGCTGTGCCCTTTCTTGCCACGAGGGAAGCCCCTCCCGACCGCTAGACTCTAGTTTATGCATCGGCGCGAGGAGGCCAGGGCCTGTGCCCCTCACACCCCGTTTTTTCTTTTAATACGATTTAGGTTGTTCTGATGACTGTAGATCCCGGGAAGCCTGTGAAGGCAGCCAGCTGCCTGGCACCCTGGTCCATCCTGTCTGCACCCCCTCCCTTCCATGTGCCCCTTCCCTCACCCCAGAGCTCCCCGATGACTCTGGGGGTTCTGATGGTGAGATTGAGCCACCTCATCTGCCATCATCACACAGTCATTTGCACCCGTAGAGCAGACACTCAGCCGCAGAGACGGGGTGGGGCTCCCTGAATCCTTTGGCGCCCTCCATACTGGCCTACTTACGGGGGTGGGGGCCCAGCCCAGGGACTCCTGCACAGGGTGGGGGCAGCAAGGGGCCACTGCATTTCCCAGGCGCCCTTGCAGGGCGAGCTTTTTGGAGACTGTGTTTGTTCTTTCACTTCCTGGCCTTCCTGCCAAGCCCCCTCCAGCCTCTGGGGCAGCCGGGCAGGTTCAGCTAAGGACTCTGGCCACTGCTGCTTCTGTCCCCAGAATATCAAGTAGGCCTGGGCAGCCCCGGCCAGGGCTTCCCCTTCCCCCCGCGGCCACCTCTGCTGGGGGCGGGGTGCTACGGCGCCTCTAAAGCCCGAAACATTTTCGGGTGGCGTTAGGGCCACGCGAGTGGGTTTGGGTTGTGCCCACTTGCATGGCTTCAGCCTGTGGATCTCAGAATATCACGAATGACAAGAGTCACATGACAGAAGTATTCCTTCGAGGGAAATGGCCAGTCACACCTACAATGTATCCCCCTGTGTCCACTCAGAGCATCACAGGGCAGAGCCCGTTTGTCCCTGTGCTTGGTGCCATTCCAACCATTTCACTTGAGTTCCTTTAAGTTTAGAGAGGAACAGATGTTTGTTCCAGAGGAGGGTCCAAGTTCCCAAAGTGGCCACATCTCTGTGAAGTGTCCTGTCTCAGTTTTAGAGTTTATGCAAAGTCAACCTGCTGAAGGGCACTTATATGCAAACACCTGCAGCTACCATCACACTAAGCAGTCAAAGCCTTGATGCTTCTCCTCGCAGCTCAAGAGACAGGAAGGATGTCTGCTGTCCCCCATCCTGTAGCTTCTAGCTAGACAATAAGGCGCAGAATAAGAAATAAGCAGTCTACAGACTGGAAAAGAAGAAACAGAACTGTTCCTACTGGCAGACGACAAGATTAGAGAAATTCCCAAAGAAGCCACCAAAATGTTCCTTAGAATAAACGAATTTTTCATGTTCCCAGGATACAAAATCCATATGCAAAAAACCACCGATCACATTCCAATATTTTAGTAATGAACAATGTGGAATTGAAAAAAAAAAAAAAGTACCATTTAAGATAGCATCTCAAAACATAAAATACTTCAAGGTATAAAAGGGTTATTCAGAAAAAATCCGGGCTTAAAGGCCTCTATTTTTCCTCTTACGTGGCCGGACCCTTTCCCGACAGCCCTTGTAAATCTGACAAAATATGTGCAGGGTCTGTGTGCTGAAAAGGACAAAACTCTGTGTCCATGCACGTGGGACGTGGCTAAGGGTGTTTGAGCTGAGATTATGTTTCGTTCTGGTTGTTGAAATGTGGTTGGGGATTTGCAGTCACATTTGTGCCTATTTAAGAGAGTGCTACCTGTTTCAGTATAAGAATGACTTCCAGGAGTAATCCTTACGTCTATCTACATGGTCCGCCCTGACCCAAAGGTGCGGGACCCAGCTAGTGTGGGAAGAGCGTGTCCCATGTGCCTGACGCTGGAAGTTTGTGCGTCGCCATGCAGGAATCAGGTTTGAAATACACGGAGCCAGAAGCTCATCTTTGGGACAGGTTCCCAATGACCGCATGTGCGTTTGGAGCAGAGAATTTGGTTTAATTGATGCTGAATATAAGTAAATGCTGTCTCATCTTACCAAAGGAACATCCACAATCATGCCGAGTTTATTAGAATTCCTGTGAGGATATCTGTGTGTGAAATCATATGTTTTTATGTATTATAATGATCAGGAATAAGAAACAACGCTTTAAAAAATTTCAATCCGCTGTGTTGGAGGAAATGCTGAATTATCTTTCTATTCTCTCTACAGTAAATGCTATAAGATTATTGTCATGTAGAAACAGCCCCAAAATGTAGGGACAATATTATAGAAGTATGGTAGGCACTCAAATAAAAATATTATGTTATTTTTTTTCTGGGTTAGGTGATGTTTGTGACATGGGTCATCTATTGAAAATTTAAAACTTGTGATTTGTTTTATTTATATATATATATATATATATATATTATTCCAACTTATATATTTATATTGTCTTATTATTTTTCTTAATAAGGGCATCTAAAAGTGTATAACTTTAGGCCCCCACAAAACCTACATATAGTTAAAAGAGCATGAAAAATCAAATAATAAATAATTAATACAAAAGAAGGCAAAAAAGGAGTGTGGGAATATGAATAATGTGGGACAAATAGAAAGCAAACAGTGAGAATGTGGATTTAAATGGAAACATACTAATTACATTAAATATAACTGAACTATACATAACTAAAATTTAAAAATTGACAAATTGTTTTAAATCACCCTATTCTATGCTGCTTACGGGCGGCAAATTTAAATGTAAGGCTATTGAAGATAAAAAATAAATTTGGAAAAAATAATTCCATGCCAACAACACAAAAATAAAACTGAAAAAAGCTGACTGAGCTCTCCTGATATCAGACACTGAAAAAAAAATAAAATAAAATAAGACAACATTTTGGACAACTTTACACAGGTAAATTTGGAAGTTTCCGTGAAACTGAACACAACACAATACTGAGGTTTATTTGGTTTGTCTTCTTATATCCTCATTTGATATAGTTCTGATTTGTTGTTTTTTTTTACCCTCAACATGTTTAACAAAATACGTAAGTCCTGTACCATTGTTAGCTCTTAACATCCGAGAGGTACTTCCATTCCCTCTGCAAACACATCCCAGGGACTTCAGTGACATGATGCGGTGGCTACCGTTTCATAATCGTTTCCCACTTTGGCCCCTGGGATCTTGTGCTGGTCAGGAGGAGGCCGAGAGCAGAGCCAGCGGGGTCAGCAAAGTCCGGCGTGCTCTGCCCTCCCTCCTGGAAGAACCTGGCGTTCTCCGTCAGCTTCCACCACCTCCGGGACACCGACGGGCCCCTCGCTCTCGCTCCACTCTCAGGCTTTATTTCTCACCGCCCGTTGTTTGCTGGACTTCTCCTGGGAGTCCCGAGGGCACCTTCAACGTCATTCATACGACGCGGCACCCACCGAGAGCTCCGATGTGCTCCTTTTCTGTGTTCACCCTGTCACTTGGCAACTCCCACCATCCACCCACACCTTCAAGTCCACGTTCCGTGTCGCCTCCCTCTGAGACACACCATCCCCTTGTCTCCAGCTCGCGTCTGAGTTCTACTTCCACGTGTGTGTTAGTGTGTGCCCTGCCTTGATCCTCAGCAAGGTCAACCTTTCGCGTTTTTTAGGGGGTGGGGACAAGGAAGGGAAGCCCAGCAACAGCTCAGTGACATAGAGGCACCATCCACCTTCATGTGCCCCCCGAACCCCCGGTGATCAATCGCATCAGGGGCTGACGCTGTAGCGATATAATCAGCCTGACACATAAATCTCTCTCAGGGCACGAGGCTTTAGAAGGCTAGCTATTTCATCTTCAGTCTTTTTGGGTTTTTTTTTTAATGAATAATGACTAAGTTGTGTGTGACAATTATACACCACTCCTAGCCGACTGGGCCACCTACCCTCCCAAGACAGCCATTTATGTGGCTAACGTTCCACATTTCACAGATGCAACTCCAGTGTCAGGGCCTTTACAGTCCATCTGGTAGGTACACGAGGCCCAGTCATGTGCCCATCCACTGTGGCCAGGGGCCCAAGTCTGTCACCCCAGGAAGGGAAGAGAAGCGGTCCAGGTAGAGAATAGGTACCAGGATGGATGAGAGGCAAAACCTGCTTGTCATGCCTGCAGACAAGCACATAAATGACATGTGATACAATCATTAGAAACTTTTCAACACAAGCATTGAAATATATAACAATGTCCCCCCATTATGCTTAGTCAACTTCACATTCTTATAATCAGCCCACTCACATCATGAGTGAATGCGGACGAGCATGGGTCAAATGTTGTAGATTTTGTTCGTTTTCTGAGACTATAAGTGAACATGTGTGCTGGGGAGGGGACCTGAGGAAGGTGAGGGAAACTCGGAACACCTGGAGTGATGCAAGAACGCCTCTTCTCCATTTCTGGCTTTGCCACAAAAGAGCTGTGTGACCTTTCACAAGTTACCCTCCTTCTCTGGGCCTTGGTTTTCTTATCCATAAAGCGAGGAGGCTGGAATAGGTCAGTGGTACCACCTGGTTGGACCTTAAGGTCCCCTGGGGCGATTTTTAATATGTGTTTTAAAAGCTCAGAGCTTC
The DNA here is from genome assembly GCA_004027555.1 of Craseonycteris thonglongyai. Classification (NCBI taxonomy): domain Eukaryota; kingdom Metazoa; phylum Chordata; class Mammalia; order Chiroptera; family Craseonycteridae; genus Craseonycteris; species Craseonycteris thonglongyai. The sequence continues at coordinate 14,620 of PVKE010022004.1, forward strand.
CCTCCTTCTCTCCCTCCATCGGTTGAATCAGAATCTCAGGGAGTGGGACCCTGACACCTGTATGGGGTCCAGCACCCCGTTAATCCAGTTGGGAAGGGGAGTCACTGGACCAGGAGATTCTTTCCGGCCATTCTGCTTTTACCGCCGTTTCATTTTCTCACAGTTTTAGCTTTCGTCCGAGGCATAGGTATGTGTTTACATAACACGTCCCAATCCGTCTGGGTTTCACATCTTTGTCATGAGTCGCTTCCTGATACACAGTGATGCCTGCGGGTGGGGGAGGGGAACACACGACCACTGTTCCTGCCACATTCTTTCGTGAACACAGCATTCTCACTTCACACAGATCCATGTTCCAGGGCAGCAGGTGCTGCCACCTTACCGAGCAACGTCCTACAGCTGCTGTGAACACAGTGAGGTGACAGACAGAAGAGGGTCTGGTGTGGTAACACTCTGGATGGAAACAGCCTTTGGCCTCCTCTTGGCCACCGTCGGCCTGGGGCTTCCCTGTCGCGTCACTCTGCACCGTCTTAGGAAGCGGCCTGCACTTCTGAGCAGGGACAGTGCCCGGCCCTGTCAGGGGCAAGGCCGTGGCTGCCCGGTCAGTGCACCCAGATAGGCCGCGTGGACTCTGCGCACCGTCTCCTGTTTTCACAGGAGATTGTGTCGTCATTAGACTGAAACCGACACAGCTGAACCCCGATCTCTGAAGTCCCGTCTTTCCTCCTCTTGGAAAATGAGACTATTAATACCTTGCAATTGTCATCTTGACGAGGCCTCATCCTCAGGCCTTGTTTTCAGTGTCCTGACCAGTTTGAGCAAGAATCCTGCCGAGTCATGTTAGCAAGAATCTGCCAGTCGTTGATGTCTGATCAGCCCCGATAACTGAGTCACTTCCTCACGCCCCACTCTTACTATCCGATGCCCCAGCCTGCGTGCAGCCAGAGTCCTCTTCGGTCATTGTAGCAAGACTCCCCCTGCTCCTCATGGCTGCGCTTTGCATCCGCGGACCCCCTTGTTCTGCTCCTTGGCTGGAGTAAAATGTGCTTTCACGTTCGGAGTTGGGCCCATCTGTCTCCCTTGTTACAATGGAGTCGACCCCTATTGCAATTGTCCAGCACGAAGCCTTCCTGACTGTTTTAACAAGTGTCAGGATTGTTTTTAACACTAGAGAGTGACAGCATAGCACTGTCCAAGCAAGAGGAGCGGAACATTAGCACCTCAGGATGTTATAATACATGTTGTCCGTTTGGGAAAAAGGTTCTAGCCTCCTAGGAACGCAGGAAACACTTGGTGAAACCCACGGCGTTCTTTCCTTTCCTATAGGACTGTTTATAGGTCCTTTAACGTGGGATATAGAATATAGTTTCCCAGATTTCTTTGACCTCTTTTTGTGGGGCGTTCATTATCGTTAAGTTCCGGTGAGGTACAGAGCACGCTTTGTAAAGGTCAGTACTTCGTTGGGGGTTTCTAACAGTTTAATCCCCCATGGGCTCAGAAATGAAGAGCTGACAGATGACCTAGTCAATCCCTTTCTGGATCTAGAAATCCAAGGTCTAGAGCAGTTTACATGGAGGTAGATGGTGAGGCCTGACATGGAGTTCAAATTCAGAGGTCAAGACTTACAGCCCCTCCTCCTGCAGCTAAATCCTACTGTGATTAATCTGTAATTATAAGTCAACAAATATTTGTATTTATAAATCTCCTGTTACAATATTCTGCACTGCACCCCAAAAACTTGTATTGGTTGTGGAGGGCAGCCATAGCAACGTACCACAGACTGTGTGGCTTAAACAACAGAAATATAGTGTCTCACAGTTGTGGAGGCTGGAAGTCCAAGATCAAGGTACTGGTAGGGTTGGTTCCTTCTGAGGCCTCTCTCCTTGGCTTGCAGATTTCCATCTTCTCCCTGCATCCTCACATGGTCTTCCCCCTGTGTGTGTCTGGGTCCTAATCCCTTGTTTTTATAAATACAGCAGTCAGACCGGATTAGGGCTCACCCGAAGGACCCCATTTTAACTTACTCTCTTTAAAGACCCTATCTCTAAGTCAGGTCACGTTGTGAGGTGCTGGGTGTTAGGACTTTAACATACAAATTTTAGGAGGACATAATTCAGCCCATAATACATGTGTCGCATAGGGATTTGTGTATGATGTAATGTAGGCTGGAGATCGATTCATAGTTGTCCTACAACTTGTTTTCATTGCTCTAAACCCATCTGGAAGAAATTAAAGTCAAATATTTCTCCCATCCTCTGGAAGCCTAAGCTCTCCTTTCCCTCAGAGAAGGAGCTTTGTTTGTTTATTTTTGATGTTTGAAAGAGTAGAAGATTCCAGGCCTGAGAAGGATACCCTGGAGACCATTCATCCCAGACTTTTGTATTTGGAAGATCTATCCCCTAGAGGGATTAGCTGTATTGTCATAGAAAGAAGACTTGGAGTTTGGGGACTTTAGAAGGGAGTGGTTCAGGCAAAGCGGGGTTCTTTGAGACTAGGAGGCCAGGGAAACTTTTAACTTTTTAAAGCCGCCATGTTTCAGAACCTCTCTGTTATAGCAGCTTAGCTTATACTCATACCTTAGATCTAGCTAGTGAGAGCTTGAGTCAAACTTTATGTCATGGAGGAAGTCAAAGAAATTGTATGTGCTGATAAAGCATGCTAGAAGTGCTTCTTCCTTAAGTAATCAGCGATAATTGATTTCATGTTAGACCTATGATAATCTTTAAGTAGATGATATTTCGATGAGGGATGGTGCTGTCTTTTAGATTATAGTATGAAAATCTGTTTTGGTAAAAGGAGAACACTTTATAGTGACATAAAGAATGCATATTTTTAAAAAGGAAAATTGTAACACTTTATTGAAAATTAAAAAATGACGAAAAGAAAAGGAAACTCAACTCAAAAGAACCCACTGTCAATACTCTGTGTTATGTCCTTTCAGGCTTTATTCTACACATACACAGAATTTTGTTTTGGAAATTGGGATTTGTCTATATATACAAAATTGCATCCTGCTTCCCCCCACTTATACGATCATAGCACAAGTGTACAGAATTCCAAGATCATTAGAAAGTCTTGAGGAACAGAATGTTTTCATGGCTGCACAATATTTCATTGTGGCTGGTCTGTATTTTATTTGATTTTCTGTCCTTTTATTAAACACTTACCTTAGGATCCAGCAATTACACTCTTAAGTATTTACTCAGCTGATTGGAAAATTTGTGTCCACACAAAAATGTGCACAAGAATGTTCGCTAGCTCTGTTCAGAACTGGAAGCCACCAATGTCCCCCAACGAGTAAATGGGTTTCTCGACAGTAGTGCATCCAGCGATGGGGCACTAATCAGTGACAGAAAGCAATGAGCTGACAAGCATGCGGGGTCAGGGAGGAGTCTGAAAGGCTCACTGTGGAGTGAGAGAAGCCCGTTTGAAAAGGTGACCTACTATACGATTTCATTTATATTATGTTCTGGAAAAGGCAAAACTGTAGAGAAGATAAACAGATCAGTGGTGGCCAAAGGGAGAGATGAATCTTGTGTGCAGACCAATTCCAAAAAGTTTATGTAGAGAGTTTGCCCTTGAGGAAGGGGGCCTGACCCCCCAACTCCTTAGTGTGGGTGTACACGTGGCTTTCTTCTGAGGAAGACGGTGTGGATGAGGGGAAAAGAGTAACTTTACAGTGGAGACGCCTGACAAACACACCTCAGCCAGGCGACCAAGGTCAACACCAAAACCGCAGTCTAATCAAGAATAAGACGTCAGACCAGCCCCACTCGATGCCTGATCAGCACCCCTTGCAATTGTCAAGCATCAGACACAAGGAAAGTCGGAGAAACTTTCGCAGCGAAAGAGTCTAAGGAGACACGACAATAGAATATAATGAAATATTCTGGGTGATACCCTAGAAGAGAAACAGGGACGTTAGCTAAGAAAATAGGAATACCATATGGACTTCACTCAATAATAGCATGTCACTACTGGTTCATTAATTATGACAAACATTACTAAAGTACAATATTAGAAATAAGGGAAACTAAGTGTGGGGTACATGGGAGCTCTACTATTTTTGCAATTTTTCTGTAAATATAAAACTCTTCTAAAATAAGTTTACTAAGAAACAAAAACAAAACTTGTATGTTGCTGGTACTCAGCCCATAAAAGGTTGTCATATCTCATGTTTAACTTACAGTTGGTTTTCTGTTTTCTTGATCTGGTGCTTACTGAGGTGATAACTATAATATAAATTGTCTTGCATTAACTAAAATTCTAGATGGGAGACTCTAAATTTGAATTTCAACTCAGACCCACGTCCCAGAAGCCCGTGTTTAAGGTTTGATGCCTTCATTTCATTTCACGTTAAGTAAAACTATACAGGTGGAAAAAACAGCTTATGACTGAGGAGGTAGTAGCACTTTTTCTTTCGTAATGGTTCAGAACGTGATGGTCCATCATATAACCAATGCATCTTAGATTCAATGAAATAAAAATTTACAGTTGCATAATAGCTGGCGGGGGTGGGAAAGGTTCTAATTTGAGTTTGCAATTTGGAGGAGCTAGTATTTACAGTTATTTTGCACCCTTTTAAACATATGTTTGGAATATTAATTCTTTGTCCCTCATTTATAACAAACATTCCCCCCAGTCTCTTTACCTTTTAATGTCACTTATGATGTGGGTGTGGGAGTTCTTTACAGACTTCTTGTTCCAGAGCACCTGTGACTTACCTGAGGCTCCCTGCTGAGCAGCCTTATTTTGGGGGGGGGGCTAGATTTGTGTTAAGTGACCCCGGGGAGCAGAGACAGGGAAGGACAGTGGCCTGGGAAGGAGGGAAGGCCTATCCAGGAGCCATGATCGCGTTGGTCGGAAGCACAAATACCAACCAAGGAGAAGAGGCTTCATTCTCCTGGGTGAAAAGGGGGAAAGAGACTTCTCAGAGCATTTACCTTAGAAACCCTGTAAGGACCTCTCCCTCATTTCTTTTTTTAAAGATTTATTTTTATTGTTTTTTGACAGAGAGACAGACAGACAGAGAGAGACAGAGAGAAGGGGGAGGGCCCAGAGCAGTCTCCATAGTTGACATTAGTTTTCCATATAGTTTCACTCCACAGGTGGGTGCAGGGCAGGAACTGGGCCGGGAGCCTCCCACATAGGCCCCGGCAAGAACTGAACTGGGGGCACACCCCAGCCCAGCATATGGGTCCGCCTGGGCTCGGCCTGGGATTCGATCCTCTGGCTCCGGGGCTGCAAAGCAAGCGCTTAACCCACTGAGTCAACCCAGCTTCCCTCTGTCATTTCTGTAAAATGTCTTCCTTTGAAGAACAGATGGGCCTTTTGTCAGCTGCCCCATCTCCCCCTTTTTTAAGCTTTATGACTCATGACTCAGGAACATCTTTCTCAAGAACCTTGGAGTCAGTTCTTTAAAAGGCAAACGTTGGGAAAGCTGGGATGGCACAGCGGGTAAAGCGCTCACTTTGAAGCCCCAAGGACCGAGGATTGAATCCCGGCCCCGGCCCATGCGGACCCACATGCTGAACTGGGGTGAGCCCCAAGTTCAGTTCTTGCTGGGACCTATGTGGGAGGCTCCTGGCCCAGTTCCTGCCCTGCGCAGCCCTGTGCCCACCTGTGGAGTGAAACTGTATGGAAAACTAATGTCAACTATGGAGACTGCTCTGGGCCCTCCCCCTTCTCTCTGTCTCTCTCTGTCTCTGTTTCTTTCTGTCAAAAATCAATAAAATAAATCTTTAAAAAAAATAAAAAATAAAAAAAATAAAAGGCAAATGTCTTGAGCGCCCTCTTTTTGAAATACAATCATCAGAAGAGATAGAGCCCTATTTCCAATTCCTGTGGGAGGGTAGAAGCCTACCTTTGGCGGGCGCCTGGCTCCAATTTGCACAACTACCCACAGACAAAAAGGCAGAAGTTTCTTTTTCGATCGCTTACAGCCAATACGCGAACACAGATGGTCACCCCAATCACCAGGGAAAATTGGGACGAAGCAGGTGTGACAAAGGGTGCTGTCAAGTCAGGTCACCACACTTGAGGGCTGGTTGTCAGTCTGAGGATGTGCGGGGAACGGGTTGTACCATCCTGCCTGGGTGGAGGGTGGGATGCCCGTCTGTCTTTGCAGTCTCTCAGCAGATCGCCCGAGATACACCACCCTCTGGCCTGATGCTCATTCAATAACAGAAGTGCTTTCTTTGCTGCCTCTGCGCAGAGGATTTCTGGATTGGGAGCAGATTTTGTTTCCCGTCGCACTTTCCCAACAGCTACCCCTGGAGGGACTGCAGTGGGGTCATGGAATGTGGGGGTCACGGCATGTGGGGGTCACAGGAGCCTCGAGGAAACACCTCTCCGAAAAGGGAGGAGTCTGTGTCCGCTGGCTCCCACACACCTCTGGCCTGTGTGGGGGTTGAACCCCCACACCTGTGGGTGATTCGTGTCTGAGTGTGGTCTCCCAGTTCTTCCCACCAGGAAGTGCAGGTGGGCAGGACGGGCGAGGGGACAGGTGTGGGCCTCAGGCAAGGGCTGTCAGGTGGCACCTGTGTGAAGCTGGCTCAAGCTGGTGCCCAGCCAGTCACGCAGCCGTGGCTGGAGTCAGGTGACGTTAAGCGGCATCAGAGGCGCTTGGCAAATGTAGGCTTGTTCGTTGGTTGGTTTTTAACATAGTGAAAAAATCTTAGAGTAGGTTTTGCCTTGATCCTAAGATGCCCTAATCTACCAGCTGGTCTTTCCTTATTGGGTAAAGCTGCATCTCAGGTATTTGCTTAGAAATAACACCCAAATAGCACCTTCTGCGTATTTGCTTAGCGATGACGCAGAAGGGAACCCATGCGCTGCAGTGTTGCGGAGGACGGTGACCTGTGCAGCGCAGGGAACGTAGGACAGGGGACACTCTCAGAGCCATGCAGTCACGGCCGTCATCTAAAACATGGATTTCCTCTCCAACATCCTCTTTTTTTTTTTTTAAACATCCTGTCTCTTTTATCACCCACTCTTTCCTTCCAGATTTCTCGTGACAAAGAATTGCAAGGGATGGTCACAACTATTGTCTCTATCTGATGCTGTTAATGTTGTAATATCCTGTTTTAAAGTCTTTTTCTAATCTCACTAGAAAATTGAGCAAGTGCAATGGTTAGGATATGTTCCTGAGTTAAATGAGACGAAAGGCATTTATAACAAAGTGCTTTGCTGCCTTGGTGAGGGCATCCACGACGTCTTGTCTAAGGAGGCCCGACTTGAGAAAACCATGGCCAACCACAGCACCGCATCCGAGACCCCGTGTTATACACGTGTATGTTTTTAGCTGTAATACGATTGGCCAGAAAGAGGAAAGTAACGTCACCCCAAGCTCAATACACTGGAGGAAATCTCAGTGAAAACACACAAAGCAATGAAATTTAGTCCTGACAACATACATACAGTTGCAGAAGCAACAGAATTTTTTTTTTTTATATCTTTTCACATTTATAGAGAGTAATTATCTTTTTTTCTTCAGTGCATATTTATTTCTATTTTACTTTTGACAGAGAGAGAGAGAGACAGAGACAGAGACAGCTAGAGAACCGAACTGTGGGAACTCCCCAGTTCAGTATGTGGGTCCTGCCTGGGCCGGAGCCGGGATTCGATCCTCGGTCCTCGTGGCCTCAAAGCGAGTGCTCAACCCGCTGAGCCGTCCTGGCTTTCCCTCAACAGAATTTTTTAAAGGAGACTTGAATGAACTGAAATCAACTTCTTTTCTAAACGAGAAGGAGACTATTAACAAGGAACGCTGTGTCCCTCGGCGAGACTCCACTGCCTGTCCCATGTTCTCAGAGAGCCTAAGGCGGGGCTGGTGAACCTATGGCACATGTGCCCAAAGTGGCACGCAGAGCAATTATTTCGGCACGCGGAGCTGTGAATACCATTTCAAAAATTATTGTTTATGCTCTTATAGACATAAAAATAATGGATACCTCTATCTCACTCGATGGGTTGGCATGCGAGTCGAGCGAGTATACTCTTATTTCATAAACTTTGGCACTCAATCGCCAAAAGGTTCGCCACCCTGGCCTAAGACATCAGTGGGAAATGTCAGGAGAGAACTGTAGCCACAAAGACACAGTGGGGTGGACAATAGCCCAGCAGAGAAACCCCCCTAACAGCTCAATTATGTGAACCAATGATAAGAATGCCAGCAAGATGAGCGCCCCCAGTTAACTGAACACGATCCCAGCTAGCAATAATATCGATACCAAAGAAATCGGATGCTGCAGTTAAGAGAATTCGGAAAGAAGGCCTTCCTGAGATGAAAGACAGTTTATTTATGGACACCGAGGAGTGTCTTTCTGAAAAGGACAGAGAGGAAAGTAGAGCCATTGTCCCGAGAGGGTGGAGGGCCACATTGAGAAATTGATGTCCTTCCAGGATTGTGTCTGCTGATTTCCCGTGTCTACAGTTAAGGCCCGGATGAGAGAAGCGCAGGCCTTCTGGCTGATGCACAGGAGCTCTCTGTGTGGATGTGGAGAAGGGTGGAGCCCTGAGCCCCTCCAACCCTCCAGAAGTTTTTCCATTGGGAGATGGGGCGTAGCGAGAGGCTGTATATAGAGGCACAGTCCTAAGCTCATGCGACCTGTATTCCCCATGTGTGCTCTCAGACCAGCACTATCAAGAGAAAGGGAGCTCGGCTCACCCAGCCCAGGCCAGGCGGGGGTTCGGCAAGCGGAGCCGTGAAGATGGGGATGCATGCGGTTGCTGCTTCCGAGAAGCTTCGTGAACTTCACAGCTGTCCTGAAGAACGCTTGCTCAGTTGTCTGTTTGTCATGCCTGTCTCCTATGCTTTGCTCCCACATGGCTTTACGTGAACACTCTTATTACTGTTTGTGGCCGTGGAAATGGAATCAGAGAATGAATGCTTGTGCAAGAGCACATCAGTAGGCCGAGCCAAGGTTCCAAAGCCGGGCAATGGGATTTCCACGTCTGTGCTGTGATCCCTCACTGGACGGCCCGCCCGGCCTTGCGGGCAGGGGGAATCCGAGATCAAGGACAGCGAGTCACTGACGTTGCTTGTAGAAGTGCTATGCCACTCTGGCTCTCCAGCTCACTCCAGAAAAAACCATCCAATCCTAGCTATGAGACCCATTATCCATCAGCCTCACTTAACAGAATCTCAGCCTCTTTCGCCATTTAGACTCAGCTACAAAGAACAGGACAATCAGTGAAAGAGTTCTGCTAGGGATAGAGTGCTCGTGAGTGTGCGTATACTTGTGCGCACACAGGTTCACTCATGAGCATGCACGTTCACTCACATACACACACGTTCACTCACATTTTCCCAGCCAAGGGGTACTTAAAAAAAAAAAAAGATTTATTCCATTGCTTGAGAGAAGGAGAGAAGGAGAGAGAGAGAGAGCCATTGCTTGAGAGAAGGAGAGAGAGAGAGAGAGAGAGAGAGAGAGAAAGAAGGGGGGAGGGCCCAGAGCAGTCTCCATAGCTGTACATCATTAGTAGTGATGTATTTGCACTCCATGCAGATGGATGTGGGGATGTGTGGGGCAGGAACTGAACTGGAAGCCTCCCTCATGGGAGGCGAGAACCTTTCATGGCTATTCGGTGGTTACCAGTTGTGCCGCAGCTCAACATTTGGGTTTGCACGGCTGGGGCGGGACTTGATTCCTCGACCCCATGGTTGCAAGGCAAGCGCTCAAGCTGCTGAGCTATCCCAGCACCCCCAAAGGGTACTTCTTCACCCTATAACACTCCTCTCAGGTCTGGTACTTAAGCAAACCAGAAAAAGTAAATCTTCCCAGTGACCGAAATCCACTCATGAAGCCCATTGCAATGCCAGGGAGAGAAGCTCAGCAAACAAATGCCAAGGACGTTTCTGGCCCCACCGAGGGCCAGTGTAGAGTGCTGCCTACGGTCCATCTGCCCTCACCACCACACTCCTTTCCAGATTTATTGTGGGCTCCTGTTTTTCTTCTTCTATTGTGGACTCCAAGAAAAGCAAAAGATTATACCTATTCAATTGTCAAAACATAATATAATTTTAAGATGCTCAAGTTCATATAGTTTTTCTTTTTCTTTTTCTTCTAAATGGGGAAAGGGTTAAACAACAGAAATTATTTTTTCAGGTCTGGAGGCTAGAAGTCAAAGACTGATGTGTTGGTAGGATGGGCTCCTTCTAAGAGGCTTCTCTCCTGGGTTTGAAGGTGGCTGTCTTTTCTGTGTGTCTTCATTTGGTCTGGGTTCCAATTGTCTCTTTTAGAAAGACATCAATCCTGTTAGGTAAGTTAGGGTCATCCTAATGACCTTGAAATTAATTACCTCGCTAAAGGCCTTATCTCTCAGAAGACTCACATTCTGCTGCCGGGAGTTAAGGCTTCAACATAGAAATTGTAGAGGGACACAGTTCAGACCATAGTCAAGGTAAGACTTATAGAAATTAGTCTGAATCAAGTTTTTCAAGTAAAACTCTATGCCCTTTGACCAACACCTCCCTGGTTCCCCCTCCTGCCAGCTTCTGTTCATTTCTGAAAGATAGTGCGACATGTTATCATGTCAACAGAAGTCAGATTAAAAAAAAATGAAGCAGAGAAAAGTGGCAAACGAAAACCCAGATCTCTGAGGAGACAGCACTGCTCAGCTGCCATTGGGGTCTCTGAGGTCAGCATGGGCGGGTGAGCTGGTTCTCTGAGTGTTGGAAGAATTGCAAACTGGATTCAGAAACTTTAGGAAGGAGCTGCTGCTGCTAGGGCGAGGAAGTGTTGTGAGGTGACATTCACAGGATCTGCAAGAGACCAGAAAGTCACACACAGCTGACCCAAGTCACACAGGAAGCTGACAGGAAGTCACACACAGCTGACCCAAGTCACACAGGAAGCTGACAGGAAGTCACACACAGCTGACCCAAGTCACACAGGAAGCTGACAGGAAGTCACACACAGTACACCCAAATCACACAGGAAGCAGACAAGAAGTCACACACAGCTGACCCAAGTCACACAGGAAGCAGACAGGAAGTCACACACAGCTGACGCAAGTCACACAGGAAGCAGACAAGAAGTCACACACAGCTGACCCAAGTCACACAGGAAGCAGACAGGAAGTCACACACAGTAGACCCAAGTCACACAGGAGGCTGACAGGAAGTCACACACAGCTGACGCAAGTCACACAGGAAGCAGACAAGAAGTCACACACAGCTGACCCAAGTCACACAGGAAGCAGACAGGAAGTCACACACAGTAGACCCAAGTCACACAGGAGGCTGACAGGAAGTCACACACAGTAGACCCAAATCACACAGGAAGCAGACAGGAAGTCACACACAGTAGACCCAAGTCACACAGGAGGC
>PVKE010022005.1:0-25942 GCA_004027555.1 Craseonycteris thonglongyai
AAGGAATATTATTTAAACTGTGATTTTATGATACATCACTCTTTTCTTGATACACAATTGGGCTTACTATAACATTTTTGTAACTAGCATTCTGATCTGCCTGACAGCTTTTAAAAAGCAGTGAATGTAAAATTTCTAAGTAAATACGCCCTCAATTCCCAAGGCAACAACTTGGAAAAGGAAAACAATGGATCACAGGAGGAGCCTCCCAGAGGCCTGTGTGTTGTGGCCGGGGTGGAATTTTGCCCTCCCTGAAGTCCCTGGCGGCAGGAAGGCCGTTTGTGTTAGCGCCGCTGGGTGAATCAGTCCCAAGAGTCTCTTAGAGTGCTGCCTTGGATGTTGTTCTCTGCTCTTTCCAGCCCCAAGGAGACTTCTTAGTGTATTTGAAGCAATAGCAGAAAGAATCAATTCAACCTTTGTGCTTGTGAAACAGAGTTAGAGATAAGAACTGGCATAAAAACATTTCAGTTTCACATCACTGGGATTTATTACTGTACTGAATGTTGTTGCATTGATTTGCTAGGGCCTTCACAACAAAGTGTCACGGACAGGTGGCTTAAACAACAGAAACACATTTCTTCAGACAGGGGTTTCTGACTGGCTCTGCTAGCAGCAAAGGATCGTGGGTTTGGGACTTGAGAGTTCTCAGCCTCAGCTAAGTCTGCCCACAGCTCTCCTGTCCAGGGCTCAGAGAACCCTCCCCTCTTCCAGGGCCCTTACCTTCGGGGTCAGGCTTGGGAACCATGATCAGCAGGCGGGCTGTGGATGAATTGGATGGATCTGTGGTCTTGGCCAAACACTAGGCCCATACATGGCGTAATTCTTTCTAATCTTTGCATCCCGACAATTGCAGGACTAGAAAAGACTTACCTTCTTTCCTCCCACAAAGTCATCCATTTTCCTGCGTCAGGATGAGTGGCAGTTCTTTTCAGGAAAGAACTTGTTAGACTTTGTTGTACTTTCCACCCAGGGAAATCTATTCTCTTTTGTTAAATTGACACACTCTTATGAGAAACCTTTATTGGGGGATACAAGTCCAGCACAGCTGGCAGATCCGGTGACCAAATCCTCCTGGACAGAGTCATAATGGAAGGTGCCAACTTCCTGTGAGAGGAAGTCTGGCTGTAGGAGGCGACTTTACCTTAGACAGCCCAGGACCTAGGTGAAAAAAGTGTATACAGAGATCTCCATCTTGTTGTTAAACAGTGTTTGAGAGGAAAATGTAGCAGTATATACAGTGTGCATGCAGTGGGGAAAATCCTTCTGGCTTTCATCAGAGCTACCCAAATCTGAAACCTATTTAAAAATAGATAAGATGAGCTGACCTGCCAGTGAGTCCTGGGAGCATAGGATTTGTGCTTGGATTGTTCTTTTGGTAGATTTGATCTACTGGCATTAATGGGATTTGAACTCTGAAGTTCCAGCGGGAGCCTAAACCGTCTTTTTTGTTTGATTCCCCTGCTACCGGGAACCATGGAGTTTAAAACACCTCCAGTTCTAATCCATTAAAGTTAACAACTTTCAGAGCCATTAGCGATAACAGCTTCCTCAGTCAGTTTCTCATAGTAACCCCTTGTGAAGAATTTATGCAAAAAGTGGACCAAGGAAAAGTAAACAAATTCACATCTTTTAACACACTGACTAGCGACGTGAGGCCAAGGTGCATGGTCAGGGCTTGTGCACCGAGGAGGGCCCAGCAGGGTCTTCATGAAAAGCGGCTTTCCCACCATGCCTTCTTGCCCTCAGGTCAGAAATCTGTGCCCTACAATGGTGAAGCAGACTTCATCATGAGAACCTCTTCCTTATGGTGTCCACAAACAACTGTAGATGGACAGGGAGCCAAGTGTCAGGGGGGTTGCAGTAAAATCAGTTACTTTGCTGTGAAACCACTTTCTTCAAAGGGGTAACCTCACCTGACACCTAGCAGTTGCAGTCTCACGATCAAGGGTGCCGCATGGGACCAGTGCTCCCGAAGCTGCTCGGTTCTTAGGGTGGGGTGGTGTGGGGTGGGGCTGTTTTCTCCTGGAATAGACTTGTTCCAGGGACAGATCGTATTATTTTTATTATTATATTTTTATCTTTCCATCTTTCAGTGGCCAGAGGTCCACAGTTTTGCCTCAAAAAATGTATCCTCTTCTTGTCTCCTACCACATTCACTGCTTTCCTATCCTTGACTTAATTTGTTCTCTTTCAACGAGAAACCAAAATCCATTGTGTTCTGAAACCTATGGTCTTCATTAGGTGCTGACCCAAACCTGCACAGATTCAATGTGCTCGTCTCTACATTGTTTCAGAACATCCTTGCAATTCAACAAGAAAGTGATAGTCATCTTTTAGTGTAAAGGACCGTATATTTTATTTCCACTTGAGAAGTAGCACACAATAGTGGACTATAGTAGCTCGTGGGCTCTGAAGTCAGACTGCCTGAGTTAAAATCCTGGAATATCTATGACAATAGCTGTGTGACTTTGGAAAAATTGCTGCAATCTCTGTGCTCCAGTGTCCCTGTCTCTCAAATGAGAATGGGAACACTACCTACTTCATTAAGCAGCAACTGTGAAGCGCTATTTTTAATGGTTCTTTATATTTTAATTAATTCATAGCCTCCAAGCCAAATAGTATTCATGCTCATGAAACAAAAGGAAGGAAAAAAATCCTTGCATCTCAGTTGGCTTGAAGAGTGGCTATAAATTTGCAAATTACAGAAGCAGGTCCCCTATGGCCTATTTGAGATAGTTTTAGAGTCACTTTGGAGTGGCAGAATTGAGAGAAATGGAATGGCGGCCAAAATAAGAGAGGCGATCCCCTGAACTTTAGATGGTATAGTCACAAAGGAGGCACCTGGTACTTTTGAGTGTCTAAAAGGAACTAGAGAAGTAGCAGAGAAGGAAACAGGACTGTCATGGTCTTGTTGAAAACAAGGCGGGGCACAGATGAGAGACGAGCAAGTGTTTCTCTTACAGAAATTCAGAGTAGGGCGCCTGCCAAAGCCGTGCCTCCCGGGTGCTAATCTGTTGTGTGGCGCTGGCTCGTAGGACAGCACCTAATAGGTCACTGGATATGATATGATCAAATTTTTCCCTCCAGACATGCAGATGGGCTATGATGTGTTCTAGAATATGAGTAATTGCATAACTAATTTTTGTGTGCAAATTTTATTTTAACATTTTATTTTGAAATAACTTAGGTTTACTGGAGAGTTGCAATATGTATACATCATACATTAGCTTCCCCTAATTACTAGCACCTTACATTCAAGCAGTACAATTATTGAAAGCAGTAAATTCATAACAATGCAGTACTATTAATACTGATTCATTTGCAGGGCTCATTTGAATTTTGCCAGTTTTCCCGCCATCAGCTTAGCAAACTTCAGAGAATTTAGCATGATTTTGTTTGCTGTTTTTTTTGGTGGCAGGGAGAGTGGTAGTGAGTCCTCTAATTTTGTGGTTTTGTTTTGTCCTTCAAGACCCTGACTACTTCTTTCCTGCCTGCTTTTGTGTCCACTAAAACAAGTGTTTTGAGGACATGTGTACTTTTACATACCTTCCCTTTGTACTTTATTTCACCTGGCCACTTGGTTTAGTATTTTCAGACTTGACATAGTATTTCTGGAAATGGTTGCAGACCATGCATTGGCCAGATGTACCCTTTCCTCTCCTCTCACCTACACAGTTTCTCCATTTGCTTTTGTTCAGAGCACAGCCTCACAATGAGGTGAGGATAGAGTGTGAGCAAGAGAACTACCCACTTGGATTAGGGATTAAAAAAAAATGTACAGTTAGTTAAAATCTGGGTATTCCCCACCTTCAATTATATTGATGGCCTGGTTTTGTGTAGGTATATTTTCCCCTTCTTATTTTCCTGAATTGTTTTCCAGTTACCCCGAAGTTCTCAGGATTTAGGGGAAGAGGGTCCGCAGTAAGGGGATCGTAAAGACACAAGTGGTAACTGGAAGGTATCCTGAGGTGTTCTGGGGTCCAGTCTTCTACCTTCAGGTAACGCTTGCCCTTTTCACGTGCTGTCGGACTTGGACTTAAGGGAAGAGGAGTCCTGTTAAAAATAAGGCTTCCTTAGAATCCTACCACATTCTTAAAAACTTCATACCACGTGGAACCTTATTAAATTGTTTTATCATGTAAATTTCAGCAATTTCAGGGCTATATTTAAAAATGTAGATAAACAGACATAAAATAGCCTGTCATGGTTGAAAGTAAATTGCCAATGGCAATGTAAAGATTAGCACTGTTTTTTTAAATTAGAGGGGAAAAAAAATCTTATTTATTGTTAGAACTTCAAAGATGTGATAAGTAAAAAAAACCAAAAAACAAAAACATTTTTTATTTGAATTCTTTATTATTTATTAGCTAACCAAATTTTCATTTGGGTATTCCTTAATGTACAGGATACCAACCGTTATGGATTGAATGTTTGTCTTCCTCGAATTCTTATGTTTAGATCCAAACCTCCAATGTGATGGTATTAGGAAGGGGCACTACTGGAGCCCTCATGAATGGGGTTAATGCTTTTATAAGAGAGACTCCAGAGAGCTCTCTTTCCCCTTCCTACAGGAGAGGATACGAGAAAAAGTTGTTAGTCTGCAACCCAGACGAAGTCCTCTCCAGAACCCGACCATGCTGACACCTGAATATCAGACTGCAGCCTCTAGGAGTGTGAGAAATAAATTTCTGTTTATATGTCAACCAGTCTGACCTAAGACACCCAGTTTGTTGCAAAATGCAATTGGAGTTGGATGTCAGAGTTTCAAGGTTTTTATTTATAGGAACAACATATCTATAATTTTTTAATGAGATTGTTTTTAATATTAGTCATAGTGACCACAAGAGCTATGGCCTCACCTTTTTTGCTAACAGTTCTGTGATAGGGGAACTCTTGTAAGTGATTGCACACATCCCTTAATCAGCTCATTTGGTGGCATGGCTCATCTGCATTTTGGCACCATTAATTTTCAAATTATGTCTACTGCACCGTGAGGATAAAAGCCTAGAGAACATGAAGCCGTACTGCATGTGACTTTAGGGCCAGCAGCATGTCATGTTGATGAGTCTGCAGGCTATCAAGCATTCTGATGCTAGCAAAGATCTTAACATCCTCCTTGCCAACATTTAACATGAAATAGGATGGTAAGAATCGGACCATCGTATAGTAAGTCCATTGTTAAACATCTTGATTGTAACTACTTCATAGATTTCTTTTTTGTTCCTAGTGTTACCAACTTTATCTTTTTAAATAAAAGCTTGTTCCATTTATGTTCTCCATATGACTTTTCTTCTAACTTTCTCCTTTTAAACTGGTCACAAGAGGTTCTCAGTAAATTCCTAAACCTCTTTCAACTTATATCAATATTTAAAGAAGCAAATGTCTTCCAGCTCTTTAGTCCGAAAATGATATTATATCAGTGGTTGGCCTACAAACTATTCCCTTACATACTCCTATTTAGGGAGTTTTGATGTAAGGAGGACATGAAGGCTCAGAGTTTCAAAAGTTCTCCTTATGATTTAGCTTCTATCCTCCGACAATGTCCTTGATTTTCTTTTTTTTTTTGTACCAACGTTTTTGGTGGTTTGCTTTAGTTTTTACTCACTACTGTGGCTCCCTTCTTAGTCTTCAATTTGCATTTCCTGTTTTATAGTTCAGATATCCTGTTCCTTCTTTAGCTTGTTTCTCGTTCTTGTTTTGCCAGAATCCATATCTTTGTTTTGAGATGAAGTTTTAGCCAAGAGTTCTGTGAGATCTAGAAAACCATATCAAGTCTGCATTAGTTTATTCATTTATTGACATCTTTGTTAATTAAACATGATGTGACATCCACTCTGATAGAAACTAATGATGCAGTCATAATCTCTGCTCTAAATTAACTCAGTGTAGTGGAGTAGACAAAAATATTAGACTATAATATGAGGAGTGATATGATTGAGGTGAATTAAGGGATGTGTAACCCCAGAGAAGACACAGCTAAAAGAGAACCTAAATTAGCCAGGGATGGAGTCAGGGGAGCAATCAGAAAACACACCAAACAAATGACTGACTTGTGATCTGAGTCATACAAAATATTAGTTCAATAATAAGGTCCTTTCTCCCTGTCTACTCTTTCAACAAAAATCCCTGATTTTAAAACATCAGTTTTCATTCTTTATGTTTCTCTCTGTTATCGCCCTATTTCACTTTTTATCATCAGGACTCACCTTCTTGGAAAAATAGTTTATATCTGCTCTTTCTATTTTCTTAACTATCAGTCACTGATCCATCACAGCTACCCAGATTGCTCTCCAGCCATTGCACAGAGACTATCTGTCAATTCTCCAAGGTGGCATCCTAATTGCTAAATTCAGTAACGACATTTCTTTTCTATCTTCTTTGACCTTTCTGTATTATAGCCAGGCTACCACTTCCTTCTTAAAACTGTCACCTACTCTCCTTCTTGCTATCACTTTCTCTACTTTTCCCCATTTTTGGATGGTCAACATATACATTTTTCTTAGGTAATTTCCCTTCCCCCTCACACTACTTAAAGAATGCTATGGAATATAGAGTGTTAGGGTTCCCTTGATTAATTAAATTAACTCTTTAATGACAGATGGTATTATAAGACCTATAGAGTTGAGGACTGGACTTGGGGTTCTCTAGTCTAATTGGCCAGTATGCAGAGACATTATTCTAACATCAGTTGACACATGTATGCAGTGTCTATAAGGATCTACTCTATGTAAGTTTATAAGGATAAAGGAATTGGTCACATAACTAGTTAACAAATTATATGCCAATATCAATTTGATATTTGCTTTTTGTCTTCCATTAATATTCTTGGCTTCCTTAGTGGTTTGACAGAGATAATTTTATTTTGGCTTATATTTCTACCTGCTTCTTATTTATGGTTTTTTTTTTCTATTTGCGATATTTTCAGCAGCAACTGTAAACTCAATTCCTATAGTCTTCAATCACGTATTTTTCACTCTTCTGTGCCATTAAGAATGATGTTAAATTGGAACAAGATGATGATCCATTCTAGCAGTACTTCATTAGATACTGCTCTCCAGCTGCATGGTGCGCTATTTATTCATCCCCATGACCAGCATCCTCTTGCTTACATTTCATCAATAACAGCTTCAACCAGGCTGTCATTATTTTCCAGTTTTGCAAGTTTCCTTTTTTCATTTTTCTCTTTAAAGAGTAGAGTCATATATAACCTATTATCAGTGGTTCATTGGTTTTTATGTCCCTCCCAATTTGTTAGCAGGCTTTTATTTTCTCTGCCCTCTTTTTAGTTTTTTCTTTCAATACTGGAAAACTGTACTCACTCAGTCTCACTTTTCCCTTTCCCTTCACCAGGCTTCCTCACTAAAAGTTTTTTTTCTAAGATTCTGTTTTTCATTTTGTAACAGACTTTTGTATATTCATGTAGCTTATAAGTTCCACAGTAGACACTAAACTGTTGGAATGTGTGTTGTGCATGCTTTTGAAGTGATTGTTTTTATAAATTATGCCTTTTTGAAGTGAACATGGGTGATAATCACAGATATCTTTAATGAAATTAAGTGCCTATGTTCATGCAGCTCTTATTTTTAAAAATGTTAGAAAACCACAGAACTGAGTGAGCATCTTCAGCTGTAGGGGCCACATTTTAGGAACGTTGCTTTTCATCTTGCTTTTGTAACAAAGACTGTAGCCATTGCAAATCACATACTTACACCCTATAGAATAGGAGTTCCCTAGAAAGTCGGCTTCATCAGCTGAATTTAGAATCTTTTACAGTTTTTATTTTGTGTATTTAAATATTTTAATTACTAATACCTTTTTTTCATGTGCTTAAGATATTTTTTAAGTGAAGAGCAATACTGCACAAATTAAATAAAACAATGTTTACAGGGAATTCCATGGAAGGATGTTGTAGAAATATCTGGATTCTCTAATAAATGATTTTTTGTCTTTAATTTTTTATAGGAAAAAAATATATAAGCCTTTTCTACAATAGAGATATATAAAGAAAGGAAGTGGATCTTCTTACAGATCTGTAAGGATTATACTCATTTTGACTATTTTTTTTTTTAATATTTATTGTATGTCTTTTGACAGAGACAGAGAGAGAAAGGGGAGGGCCCAGAGCAGAAGCTCACCTGGTGGGAGCTGAACTGGGGTGGGAAGCACACCCCAGTTCAGCATATGGGTCTGCATGTGTCAGGGCTGGAATTTGATCCTTGTATCCTGGGACTGCAATGTGAATGCTCACTTGCTGAGCGAGCCATCCCACCTTCTCCTAGTTTGACTTTCAATTAATGTTAGTACTTGTGAATTTGTTTGTTATCTACTAAAATCAGACATATTTTTTCAATTTATCCTTTTTCTTATCCTGCTTAGCATTACGTAGACCTTATTTATTATGAATACTATTCTTGCTTTTTCTGTATAAAAAGCTGGAAAGTAATTGAGGGATAACATTATTAACAACCTTTTTTTTCCCCCTTTGAGCATTTTTTTAATATTATAGTTCTTAGTATTTGCTCATTCTGTTTATTTTATTACTCTTCAATGGCAATTTGGAAGTACTTTCAATCTTGCAGACAGCTTCATTAAGGAATGTTTTGCTGGAAATATGAGTCTATATTTAGAAATGTGGAACACTAAGTCAAGACCAGCCTTGATAAAGTTACTGCTACACACTTCATCTCTACTACCTCCAATTTTGACTTTTTCATATATAATTTTTCTGCTTCTAATGTGGCCCAGAGAAGCCAAAAGTTTGGACACTCCTGAACTAAATAAACAAAACGAGATATTATATTTTGGGGCTGAAAGTCTCAATGTTAAGATTAGTTATCTCCAAATAGATCGATTGACTCAAGTTAATTCCATTCAAAATGATAGCAGGATTGTATAATTGTAATGAATTTATTATTATTTATTTTGTTTTGTGAGGGAAAGGAATAGAAAGTGACAAACTAATTTTAAATTTTACATAGTAACACAAAATATCTTTTTTAGTCAGAAGTAGTTTACCAAAATAAAAGTTGTCTACTATAAGAACTAATAAAGGAAAGGTCAGCATTAGTATGTTACATACTTAATTTAAGTTTCTAGAAGCCTGCAAAAAGAATGATAAAACTTTTTACATCTCTGCAGGTGATTTTAAAATATTTTTTACTATTAGAGAACATTTTCTACATTCATAATTTTCTTTGTATATATTTTAAAGTATAAATATACATAACAAACATTTCATGTGCAGATATGTGATATGCAAATGGTAATATAAACACTTAATAGTTCCAATATGCTAATTTGAAGTATTACAGATGGTGCCATATAACTATAAGGCTAGTCATCCTATGCTTGCAAATATAAAATTAATATTTTTATTTTAATAAAATTTAATTCTCTGTAGGTAAACTATATCCTCACTTCCTATAAAAACTAAAATATCAGGACTAAATAATGTTTAAAAATAATGATAAGCTACCACCGTTTTATAATTGGACATTGTTCTAGAAATATTTCTTGCTGAATTGTTTTTTAATCATATGAGAGACTTGCGTTTGCACGGTTAGATGCTAAAAGGGATGGAATCTTAAATATTCACCTACAAAAGTCACAATATAATGACCAAAATTTTTTCTAAAATCTTTCCAGTAATTATGGATACAGGATGAAGAATAATACATAGACATCACATCAGAACCTCACATATGAATACCCTGATACCACATGCCCACCAACCCTTGCCCAAGTAAATTCCTTTATTTGTATTTGAATTATGTAACTATTCTGGGTTTCTGTGATTCTCTCCTCTATTTCACCTATGTGATTTAATTTTTTTCCCAGTAGCAGTTATTTGCTTTAGACTGGAAGCAAAATGAATTAATCATGTTGGATCTCCTGCTATAAAAATCTATATTTCTGATTATAAGTAATAGAAAAAATATTATAGCTTAAACTCTATATTTCTTAGAGCTGGAATCTGATAATTAGGCAGAACCTCTGATTAGCTCAAAATATTTTTTTTTTACTGTTAATGATATACTATATTGTTTAATATGCTTAGACATATTTCAGAGTATATCAGCCTTTAAAATTACATGTATTATTTAATTGCACATTCAAAACTGTCTTTGTTTGTTGTACATTAGCTTTTGAATTTTCTGATTTGTGAGTTTAACACCAATTTTTCATAATTATACATATTTCCATTAAATTTGTTAAGAGGTTTTATTAAATGTTTACTTATCATTGAAAAGATGAAACATTTAAAAGTTGTCTTCTTTTAAGTCAGTGCTTTCAAAAACCATTCCACAATCATATTATAGATGGCACTAGCAAAAGAGACTGCATATTGGAACGATAATTTGCTTTCCCTTGGGTATTTTATATTGTGATGTAATAGAATAAGAGCTCTACCAGATTTCATTATAGGAATCACATAGTGTCTACTAAACACAGTTCTACATTTTGTAAAATTATTTTGCTAACATTGTGAAATTTACAAGCGTCGTGTTTTGAGAACTAAGAAAAAGCATAATAGCAAAGAAGGAAAAGTAATAAGTTGATTTTTAGAAGAGTGGGTGTGTGGGTGATAATGGGGCACTTCAGAATATTCATTGGGCATTGTTAAGTGTTTCCAAAGATTTAGTGTCTCTCTAAAGAGCTTATGCAGATACTCATCCTTGCCACAATAACCTTTTAAAGTATCTATTCACGATTGTTCTTTATTTACAAAGAAATAACTTTCAATAGAGAGAAATTAAATATATTGTATACCTTTGCATAAACAGTAAATGTCCATAAGATTTGAACACAGACTTGTCTGACTTGTCAAACTGAGCTCAAAACCCAGGCTGCACTGTTGGAGGATATCAAATTGTGTCCTGTTTTTCTTTTCCCTATTAGTGCTCAATAAATTTTTTCAGATTCAATATGACTTAATAACTCTAAGAGGAGGCAGGCCAGGCAACCGAATAATTGTAACATATAAAGATGATATACATATTATAAACCCTTGCATTTTTAAATTCATCTAATACTTGCTGAATACCTGCTATGTATGAGGCATTTGTGAAAGACAATACATATTTAAAATGATTTATAATTAGTGTAAGAATTATATTTTAATTACTTATAATTTTTAAGAAAAAATAAAATAATGTAATATATTTGAGTACCCTTGTTCTTCCCCTGTCTCTTAAAGTCACTCTGCACCCTGGAGAAAACCATTCATACAAATTTGGTGTATAATCTTCTAACCTCTTTCTGTGGTTTTTACTGTCACATAAAATATTTGCATTCATTTTCATTTAGGCTGGTTTTATACAGACACACACACACATGTGTGTGTAAAATGAAATCATTAAAATAAATCATTAAATCATGTTTTAAATTGTTTAGTTTTCCTTAGAGTTCCCCCACCCCTATTTATATGCTCTTTCAGTATTTCCATGTCAGTGCATAGAGACTATCATTATTTTTAACTTATTATTTTTAACATCTCCATTATAACTCTTAATGTGAGTATATCAGAATGTTTCCAGTTTTTCACTATCAGGTACGATGCTAAAATTTATGTGCTTGCGATCTGGTTAATGCAATTATTACTCCCTTGATACCTGGGGTTTGAGTAATGTGATTGGCAGGACACACAAACCCCTGTGGAGTTGCTCACTGAATTTCCTGTAAATAGTCGAAGTACTGCTAGTCCAACTAGAACAACCAAGCTAGTTCTAAAGACCTCATTCGCTCACGTGCAGCTAGCAGTAAGTACTGCTTTCTCAGGTTTCAATTTATCCAGGAAACGACCTGAGCCATCATCTAAAGCAACTTAGTTTCTGCATTATGTTTCCTCAACATTTTATATGGTTTTAGTGTTGTACTTACCACAGTATTTGTTCTTCTCTTTTTTTTTTTTAGATAATTCTTTTCTGTTCTTTCTCTTGAACTATTTCATTGTTGAGGGTAGGCCTCAACAATGTGTCTTACTAGTATTTATCTTATCTTCCCAAATGCGTAGAATAGTGCCTGTGAACAGCGGTACTCAAAAAGGATTGTTGAATGATTATTACATATAGCATGTAATTTTTTATTTTTGTGAAAGGAAATGTACAAGTTTAATTTCAAACCATAATGATTGTATGCTGACATCTTTCCTTTCATGGTGAGGAAGGAGTGGGGGTCTTCATCTCTGTGGTTCTAGTTCAGGCTATCATTTTATTATACTTCTGGCATTCTCTATATTTTCATTCCTCTCCACTCCTTCCTGTTTGTTCAGACCAGGGTCAGCAGACATTTCCTAGAAAGGGCCAGACAGTGAATACTTTAGGTTTTGTGAGCCATACAGTAACTGTTACAACTACTCAATCCTGCCATTGTAGCAAGAAAGCAGCCATAAACTGACCGCTCATAAATGTGTATTTCAATAAAACTTCATATAAAGAGAGTGCAAGGCAGATTTTGTTTGTTTGCCAATGCCTGAGCAAAATTACTATTCTTCCCCAAACCTTTCCCTAATCTACTTTTTTTTTCTTTTTTTTCTTCAGATCTCAAATTAAATATTACCTCCTTTTGGAAATCTCTGTCTCTCTCTTTCCCCTTGGTAGTGCTCACAATACTTTATTTCTCTGTTACATTTTATTAGAGTTATGTATTTAATCACCTCCTGCCCACTAGGGTATAAACTCCAGTAGATTAACAATCAAACCTATCCTGATAATCTCTATATAGCTAGAATTTGTAGCATTTAGCTCAAGGTAGGCACTAACAAGTTTTTATGAATGAATGAAAGCACACTCAAAAGTACAAACTTGAAATAAGCTAGGTGTATTTAAGAGGATCTGGAATGGTTTAGTTAAAGGCAGAATTGGCTATGGGTATAAGTAGCAATTTGACATGAAATATGATCATACTTTCCTAGAGCATATATAAAATCAGTAAATTATCTTGAAAACATTTGAATTTCCCCAAACTCAAAGGCTTCTAAGGTTTGGAACAGCCTCAGGAACTAGACTCCAAATTTTATTTTGCTTCCACATGTTTCAGTTGTATAATACCCTTCTACTACGACAGCATATCTAATGAGCTTTCAGTGTAGGTTGGAAGGGGTTTGGTGAGAGTAAAGAAATTGGTTCCAGGATCTGCCTGCCTGCCCAATTTGACTCAATATAATTATCCTTTCTCATGTACACTTTCTCGCTGCCAAATGCCTCATTTCAATTACTGTCACAAGGTAATTTTTTTTCCTGACTCTGAATCTTTTCATTTGCTGTTATTACTTCCTCCCTCTGTTCTTCATTTGGCTTCTTCCTTCTCAGCCTTCAGGGGATTCTTCTAGTTAACTAATTGCATATATATGGTATCCCTTCTCACTGCAGTAGATTCATTTACTTTTCACAACAGTACTAAGCTTTACCTATGTATGTATTTATGTATTCAGTGAAAAGTAATGTAAGTTATGCTGCGTTTGAATCCTTGGTCACCAGCTCCTGGAAATGCACCTCATATTCTCTGTGATGGGAAGATAATAATGGTGTTTACCACACAGGTTTATGTGAGAACCGGATGAATTAAAGTCTTTTGAAATTTTTATGGAAAATAACTCAGTGCAGGTTAGCTATATAAAATAATAATAATATTAATGAATATTATCATATAAATTCTTACTAATGAACAAATATTGACTTATTATTTATCTCCTCACTAGAGTATATGATCTGTTAAACAGGGACTATATGATGTTCAGAGCTGTATACCCTGTGACTGGCACTGCTGTGATTGTTGGATGAATGAGACAGTCTTGGTCGCTTTCTCTCCCCGGCCAGTGGGGAAAATCCTTGAGCAAGCCAGTGTCAGGGCAGGACCAGGAATCAAAGGGTTACCAGAGAGAAATACGCTCATCACCTAGTCAGCAGGAATGGAGTAGGGCATTGAACTTGAGATGCTGATCTTGTCCAGGCCTGCCATGTACTAGGTTTTATTCCATCCATCGTTAAATATTCACAAGGTTTTAACTACCACGCAGGACTTCCCATTTTTTTTTTTACCATTTTCCATTGGCAAAGCAATGGTGTAGAGAAAGTCTTCATTTCACATATTAGCTCCAATCCAGTAGTGCCAAAGTTTATTTCTATGTCGATTTTTGTAAGTGCTAAGTGGTGTTAGATAAGCCATTGCAAGCAGCCTCTATTACAGGTTGGTTGCCAGAAGATTTTGTGTGTCACATGCATTTGTAGGCCTACAACATTTCACAAATAGAAACTTTTGTACTTAGAATTAAAAGTGTGGAAGGAACTGGTGATACCCCATCTTGGAAAGTGGGAACTGTGTAGTTTATATAAAATGAATAAAAGCATTTCTGGTACTAGAGGATGGATATTCTAAATGACATAGCTTACATTTGAATGATGAATATAAATTAAAAATGTTTTACTGAGGCTAAAACAGGTACTTAATTCCTGAAAAAAAAAAAAGAAAAGAAAATATTATATAGATAGCAGATGAAAAGCAGCTTATCTATTTTGGAAAATAAGGCTGTTACATTTACTTTCAACTAACCTGGTAAACAGACATTCAAGGTTACACCTTAAAAATGTATTTTTACAGTCCCAGTATTTCCCATTAAGCACAACACAATAAATCTTTAAAAGTTTTGTGGGTTTTTTTTGGATGTATTTTTTTGAGCTGAGTTTAGCCTTGAACAAGGCATTCTGATGAAAACATTTCCTAGAAACCGATGTTGAGAAACAAGAAATTATGAAATTCCATTTTATCTACAAAGACACAGCAATGAAAAGGAAAAGAAAAAAACTTATTACAACCAGTGAAAACCTAACTCCCTTGCTACTAAAAATTCCTTTTATTTTATTAGCACACATAAGCCTATTTCGTATAGCAATCAATTCTAAAACAATTACAAAGCTTGTAACTTAGCTGTGAAAAAGATCTTTGAGTTCTCTTGGATGAAAATTTTTATGAAAATAATAGATCTATATTTTTGAAGGAAGGGGCATAAAAGTTGTTTTTATCCTTGGAAAGGTACTCAACATAAACATTTGGACTTTTAAAAATGCAAACTAAAATACTCTAATACATATAACAATAAAATTAATCTTTTAATATTTGGTATCCAGAGGTAATTTCTGTGTGCATTTGGGTCTATAACTATTTGTTCTTTCTTTCTGCATTTTTTTTTCATCCAAAAGGAATGTTACTGACTAATGGGCTAGTATTTTGAGAAAGTTTGATTGCTTTCTTTCCCCCCATCACCACAGAGCTAGGAGCATGTTATCGTCATAAGAGAAACTCCTTTGTCAATACGGTGCCTGAAAGGTGGAACAGCACTCGCTGAAGAGAGATAGGTAAAACCCCTTACATTTCTTGGTTTTACACGTAATGTGGAAGAATGAGTAAACACGTTACCATGGGCAGCTCTAGAAGGGCATGTAAGTGCCTGAGATTAAGTCTAAAGACTGGGAATAGAGTGTATTCCTTAGGACCGGAAGCCCTGATAGGAGGTATCAGCAGAGGTATGAACTAAAAACAGAAAGGAGCTGAAGAAATGAGCTACCCTTCAGGAGAGGCCGCTAGAATGGGGAACAAACCAGACCATACGACCTTCCTTACAGTGACCAGACACTTGAGCCCTTCTGGGAATTTAGATCAACCTTGGAGAGAAGAGATGGTAAAGAGACTTCAAATGACTGAACACCAATCCCAGAGAGACAGATATCAGTCAGATGGAACTCAGTTTCTATGAATTAGAAAATGAAAATTTTCAAACAACAATGAATTTTAATGTACTTATGGATAAATAGACATCACTGAACATTCAAGATGAAAGAATTTTGTGACTGCATATTTTAACCTGCTGCATGTACATTCATTATTGTATCTTTAAATATGCTCTGCCAAATAATTTATGGCCTATATAATTTTATATTGCATGAGTTTATTGTATAGCATAACACACTGAAATAGTATTAAAACAATATATTTTAAACAAATTCTGTAGTTTTGTATATGCCTGGTTTCTCACTTTGTTCTATATAGGTTTTCATAAAAGGTTTTCATCTTTCCCTTTAAATGTTAATTTTATGTAATTGTTAGATTATATTATAGGCACACATTGAATATTTTTTTTGAGTTTATTTTTATTGTTTTTGACAGAGAGAGAGAGAGATATAGAGACAGAGACAGAGAGAGGGGGAGGGCCCAGAACAGTCTCCATAGTTGCACATCTTCAGTTTTTCCACATAGTTTCATTCCACAGGTGGGCACGGGGCTGCACAGGGCAGGAACTGGGCCGGGGTCTTCACCTCAGTGAGAACTGAACTGGGGGCACTCCCCAGTTCAGCACATGGGTCTACACGGGCCGGGACGAGGATTCGATCCTCGGTCCCCAAGGCTGCAAAGTGAGCGCTCAACGCACTGAGCCATCCCGGCTTCCCACACATTGAATTTTTGATCTGAAATCTCAGATAGTCCTCTATAGATATCGTGTCAATGCACATGGCTTAACAGTATTTGTAATGTATCTTTTCACTGTATCTGGAGAACAGTGATTAGAAAACATTTGGAAATAAACATTTTATGTTGTCTCAAGTTTTTAAAATTATCTTCATCATTAGTAGATCTGAATGTTTTTCTTCAGGTAACTGTATTTTATTTTATTTTTTCATTTGCTTATTTTTAAAATGATATATTTGATTGTTTTAATTTAAAATATTAGTACTGATTCTGCCTATATTAAATATTTTCAGTTGATCCACTGTTTTATTTATTTATTTATTTATTTATTTATTGTTTTTGACAGAGAGAGAGAGAGAGAGAGAGAGAGAGAGAGAGACAGAGAGAACTGAACTGGGGGAACTCCACGGGCCGGGGCTGGGATTCGATCCTCGGTCCCTGGCGCTGCAAAGTGAGTGCTTAACCCACTGAGCCAACTGTTTTATTTTTAATAAACTTTTTGGCTTCCCAACTGTTTTATTTTTAATAAACTTTTTGGAATAACTGTAGACTCCTATAACATTAACAAAAATAGTACATAGTACTCCTGTATGCCCTCTACCCAGTTACCCCTAATGTCAACATCTTATATAACCACGATACATTTGTAAAACACTATGACTTTCACATTGGTATGATTCTACTAACCAAACTATATAGACTATTCTATTTCACCAGTTTTCCCACTGATGTCCTGTTTCTGTTCCAGAATCCAATCCTGGATACCATATTTCATTTATGTCTTTTTGGTCTCTTTCAGTCTATGATATTGCCCCTGTCTTTCCTTGCTTTTTTTTTATGGCCATGAAACATTTGAAGACCACTGGCCAGGTATTTTGTAGATTGGTTTTTAATTTGCATTTGCTTACTGTTTTCTCATGATTACATTGGGCTTACGAGGTTTGGGGGAAGGATCCCACAAACGTGAGGTGTACTATGATGGTTAGTCTTGTATGTCAACTTGGCTTGGTTATATTGCCCATATTTTTAATCAAAAACTAATTTATCTGCTTTTGTGAAGGTATTTTGTAGATATGATTAACATCTACAATCAATTGACATTAAGTAATGGGGATTATTTTAGAAAGTGGGGGTGGATGTTATCCGATCAGTTGAAAACTTCAGAGAAAAAAACAGGTCTCCTGAAATAGAAGGAATTCTGCCTTAAGGCTGTAAAATCAAATTCTGTGTGATTTTCCAGCCTACCAACCTGCCCTACAAATGTAAATTATATGAGCCACTTCCTTTAACTCTATTTATCTATCTGTCATCTATCTATCTATCTATCTATCTATCTATCTATCTATCTATCTATCTATCATCTATCTATCTATCTATCTATCTATCTATCTATCTATCATCTATCTATTATATGTCTGTCTATGTACCTACCTGCCTGCTTATCTTTGTACTATTGTTACAGTTTCTGGAGAATACTGACTGATACACCTTCTCATTGCATGATAGCAATCATTGTGAGTTGTGGCAGGAACTATGTCTTATTTGAGTTTATCTAGTATCTAGTACTATGACTGTACATGTTTACTCTTCTATGATTATGCATCAAGAAAAAGAAGTATAAAAAATATAAGATTTAAAAAAGAAAAGAAAGAAAATACCTAGAACTCATTACTGTAAAACCTAAATGGATATGACACACTTCTCTGTGAAGGAGAAACAGGGAAGTTATTGTACACATTTTCTAAATAAGTCCTTGAAATTGAGCTAGGGTACCCTGGAAAACAAGCCACATGCTGAGCTAGTAAAGAGCATGGCTTGTGAATCAGAACAACTGAGTTGCTTAGTGGTTGTCTTTCATTGGAGTTCGTCTCCTTTTTCCTGTCTGATGAGAACTTAAATTGGTTAGCACTGCTCTTTCATCCGGTCTGTTAACTTTCATCTATTGTAGGGTTAAAGTGTTTCTTCTCATTTTAAAATGATTTAGAAGCAGTGGCTGTAGGATGCAGTGGGATCACACTGGTCCCTCACCGATGCACAAGATGTGGTCATTCTCTTCAGAGGGGTCTCCACTGGGACGCAGAAGGCCATGAATGTGAAATGATCTGAGAGTTTCCTTTTTTGGGGGGGGGCATGGTTTAAATGCCTTTTTTGTCTCTAGGGAATTGCTGTGTCATGTGCTTATAAAACTTTCATTAAAAATACAAGACTAGGATTTTTTGGTAAGATCCCATCAATATTTTTGAGCATTGCTTCCTGTGTGATGTTTATCACTATCTCATACTTCAAACATAGATGAGTATAAAGCATGACCTACATAACGAAAAGAAGAGGGGCATAGAATTGTTTGTTGGTAGCGATGCTAAATATCAAGTGGAGTGCACTACACTCCATTTAATGTCCTTTTATTTCTAAGACCATGTCATGATGCAGGAATCAGCAGGATCTCAACGAAACAATGGATAGTGCTGGATGATTGATGGAACAATCAGTTTTTGCGAATACTACTATCTAACATGCAGTTACTAGAATCTTTAAAATTCCTTTAAATTGTAGCAAAACATATGCTTACAACACTTTTTTTTCCTCAGCTGGTATTTGTGGTATATATGCTTACTCTCCAGAGTTTCCATGGAGACTTGGCACTGTGGTTTATTTTTGCTTTGTTTCTCGATACAATTTTCCTTTTAGTAATTTTAGTTCTCCCAATGAATACATTCATTAGTGTTCTTTAAAAGTGTAATAGTTGGATTTGGAGAGATTGTCTCCAAATCCTTTCTTGCCATCATCTATATGAGTATGTCCAAGTACATTGAATATATTAGTCACCTTACTTATTACACAGAAACTGCAGAGGAATATAACTTACTAACTATTAAAGAGTTTCCTGTATTTATATTATATTGTTCAGAATCATAAAATCTGAAAGCTGGAATGATTTCTCTAATTCCCAAATCTTAGGTACTAGGGAACTGAGAGGTAGAGAATAGAAATGACTTGCACTAGCTCTTATACCAGCTTGCAGAAATCCAGGAGTTGCTCATTCCAGTGCCCGGTCTCACCAGCCATCTCCGGTAAGTTTGGGTTTTCCTGTAGCTTTTTTATTGGAAAAGACACTGTCTTTATTTCCCCATTCACAGAATTGTTCAAATAAAATAAAAACCTTTTCTTTGGCCATGCATGAACTCAGGCTTCTCTGTGGCTGAGAAATTCGCTTTTGCTAACTGAATCACTAAGCAGCACCTGCTGGCACGAACACCTGTGTCTGTGCTTTGGAACCTTCTCTCCACCTCCAATTGTACGTTGACTTCAAGAAACTGTTTTTGGTTTTTAGAGGATACTTCTAACATAGTAACTTATTTTGCTCTTGGAGAGAAGTCCCTTTTCGGATTCCTTGTGTTTTCACATGTGAGCACCTATTTTTATATTCTCTTTCGTCAAGTCGTGACTGGAATCTAAAACATTACTTACTCTTCCCTATAGTAAGCCCATTGCTGTGGGCAAGCCATTCACAATTAATTTTTATCTCCCATTGAAAGGACAGACTGGCCAACAGGCAAGCATTTACTAGTCTCACAACTGCGAGTTTCCTAACATCCTCACTATGACATACACTAATTTGCCGTTGGACACTGTGCATTATCATCATAATCATTGATACTATAAAAGAAAAATACATTAAATATATAGAACCTAAAATATGTTTTACATGTCGAATTTTAATAAATTAACAGAACATAGAAACATAGGTAAAACTTTTGATAGGCTCTCATAACATCTACAACAATAATGAGCATTAATTGAGTGGCAACATGTTCAAATGGGCACACAGTTTACATTGGATAATATCACTTTCCACAATAGCTCTAGGAAGTAAGTACTATTAACCCATTCCTTTTTTTACAAAAAATTTTTTTTTTCAGAATTCTATACTAACTCCATAGAGATAGGTATTCAATTTACAACAGTACTACTGGCTGCTTACATGGGTTAATCTGATAATAATTATAGGGAATTGGAGGAAATAATACTCTTGTTTTAGGATGGAAGAATGAAGATGTAATCTTCTATATGAAATCTGAGGATAGCAACTCCATTATGACCCTGGGAAGGTCATAGGAGGTATGATGCCTAAGAACAGAATATCTTAGTGTAAAGAAAGGGCCTGGGCAAGTGTCTTAGTAAGTGCAGAGGAGAGACAATCTAGTAAATGAGGCAGAAAAGGAAAATTATTTCTCACTAATGTCCTCTGCAGCAGGTGATATAATACTGTGTTGAGAGCCATAGGTCTTCTAATGAGTTAAAGCAATTTTGCACCAGTTGGTTTTCTTTGCTCCTAAATTGATTTATCTTTAAAATGAAGATTGTAATACATAATGATTTGACTCAATGGGGGAAAACTTAAAAACATATGCATGTATTTTAGTCATTTATAAGTACAATGCAATATAGAATTAAAAACATGATGTTCAATAGTTAATTAGAAGATGTTTTCTGATTTGGTATTCTGGAGCTTTGGATAATTAACAATTTCTGACAAGCAGTTCATCTAAACAATATGATTCAATGGCTGTTAATTGAATTATGTCTATGTGTTTGTTACTTTCTATGGCTGTTAATTGAATTATGTCTGTGTGTTTACTTCCTGTTGTTTGCCTGCATCAACTTATGTTCACAGTAATAGATACGTTGAAACTGCTTACCACCTTATGTCTGCTGGTTAAAGCATTAATTAAGTCAGGTGAATGCAATTCAATTAATCCTTTTTATCTGGCTGCTGTTTGTAGACATTTTTGCTAGTGTTTGCAATGCAGTCAGATACTGCCCATAGGTTTTAGGTATGGTGAACTGAGGGAGTGCAAACTTTTAGAAGTTTGTTTTGCTATATGAAGATTCAGGGTGGGCTGTTATGGAATGGGAGATGTTCTACTAAGTTTTTGTAGTAGTGAGGAGAGGTAATTTCCCAGCTTTTTATCACTTGTTAAGAGTGAAACAGTCACTATATATATACCTTTTTCCCTCACTTGAAATACTGAGTTGGTTGAAGAAAGAAAACTCTGTAATGACTTGATCTTTTTATTTCTTTAGACTGAATCTTTGGCTAGGCACAATAAATTGTTTCACAGCATAACTCATTAGGGGCATATGAACTTCAGTTTGTATTACATATTCATAGCTTTTTGTGGCAGCCAAAGGCCATGTGTCTTTGGCCTGACAGGATGAGTCTACAGGGAGAAGGATGCAGTTTGTGTTACGGATACCCTTAAGAGTTCCCAGCTGTGTACTCTGCTTTTAAAATGGATAAAAATGTAACTTACAGTAATGACTTCTGTTGGAGTCAGTGAGAATTAGTTCTCAGCTGTACAGGTGATACAGGAAATGACTTATGTAAACACTCCAAAGAGATCTCTGCAAAGATGAAGAATTGAGAAAATGAATGCAAAGATTTACATCTACACCAGGGGTGTTCAATCTTTTAGCTTCCCTGGGCCACATTGGAAGAAAAAGAATTATTTTGGGCCACATATAAAATACACTAACACTAACAATGGCTGATGAGCTAAAAGAACAACATCTCAAAAAACTCTCATAATGCTTTAAAAAGTTTACCTATTTGTGTTGGGTGGCATTCAAAGCCGTCCAGGGCTGCACGTGGCCCATGTTGGCCTGTGGGTTGGACTGCTCTAGAGCATCATCGTCAGTCCTTAAACTGCGTACATAAACTTTTGGAAATAGAAAAAAAACCTTTACCTGAAGCCAAAAACTACATGAGGGGAATGAACGCTTTTCCTAAATTCCTGAATTCCAAAAGGAAGTTTTATAGTGTTCAAAAGCGATTAGATGCTACTTAGTGAAATCTCACTTAGGGAGCCTAGAGCTCCTAGCAGCTGAACACCGAGTGACTGAATTCTGAAGAATTTGGTGGAGAACAGCTCTTTCTGAAACGAAAATCGCTGTCGAGTGTCTTGAGATCCCGTGCCCCTCTTTCTTAGTTCCATCTTCTCATTACTGAGACGTACAGATACTTTCCTGGCCTTCAGTTGTTAGGCTAACAAGTAGGGTGAAGACGTAGGCTTGAATAAGGGCAACTGCAAATTCTAGGATAGTCAGTAAAATTTCCCATCAGCTCACCATGTGCCTCCTTCCAGAAAGTCCTGCTTCCATTTTCGACTTTTTGTTTTCGACCTCTGAAATGACACACAGTGACTTGACCCTTCGCCACACACAGCTACTAAGCTGTTTTCTACTCTCTGCAGACCTCACAAAGGCCAGATTTCCTGTCATTGATACCCAACCTCAAGACCTGGAGCATCGCTTTTTACAAATTTGTGCTTAAGACAGCAAGTAGCAGTTGTTATTTAAATGGGTCATTCTTGCCTGTTTCAGAAATAAATTTAATCACATGCTAGATAGTACACTTGCATATATTTTCTAATGAAGATACTCCAAATTGAGAAATTTGGAGTTTCTGCTATAAAGGAGTTTGCTTTTTGAAAAAAATAGATCACACATTCTGTGATAACAAGTCTCCTGGGAAAATAGGGCCAGACAATTCAAAATCTGTGCAACTTCGGTGACATTCCAGAATATCACTGAAAGCAATTATTGGTTCATCAGCGAGTAACTTGAGGAGTCTAGCCAGGTACCTCAGTGTGGCTGAATGCTGTTTCAGGGGCTTTAAGCTGCACTCAAGTGTGATGCCAAGACCGTAGCTTCTGAGCTCTGAGTGCAGGTGGACACAGAGTCCTGAACATAGGAGAAAGTGCCAGGTGCCAGAGGTGACAGCAAGGCGTGCGTCTGTGTGACAGGGCCTCTCTGCACTGGAAGTGCTTCCACCTGCAGCCACACTAAGGGTCATGTCGTGTCCTGCAGAGAGTGAAAATTCTATGTACTCTCCTAGATGCAAATTGTTGTGAGCCAACCCAGCGCTCAACTTAAACTGACAGATAATCTATTTAAACAATCATGAGAGCTAATTTGAGTAATGAAAATGTGTTTTGTCAGAACTTTAGCTCTAAATTTTTGTATAACACATTCAATTTATATTTTCTGTGAGTGCACCATTTAGCAGGCCTGAGTGACAGTGACCAGGAGTTTACAGGCTTTGTAAGGTGGATTCTGCGGTGCCATATTCACTCACAGGCCAACACAGAACCCCATGTTTACTTACTCACATACTTAAAAATCCTTTGTTGATTGATGGTTTTGATAGAAAAAAAGTCATAGTGGAAACAAAAGCTGGTGTTTCATATTTGCGTAGTCACTAAGTTTTTTCATTTACATTAACCCAATGAATAAGGGCAGGTTTATTATTTGATTTTTATGCATGTAAGCATCAAATCTCAGGAATTCAATGATTAAACCAGGCATTAAGCATCCCAGTGAGGAGTAAAATCTCCCATGCTATATCCTTCTTCTATACCGTGTTACCTTTCATGAAGTAAATTCCAGGTCATTTGAGGCTTTTGTACCATTAAGTAAAAGGGGATAGCATACTATCAGGGAAATAAATTACAGTAGATACACTTTACTGGAAATATTAAAAGTGGTTGGATAAAGTGACTGAAGCACAAAAAACTGATGTGCAACTAAAAACAATAAATGTGGGAAAACCCACTAGATTTAACAGCTTCCTTATGTAACCTGAATTATTTTTTAAATACCTGCTTCCCAAAATGTTCCTTTTATCAGTTACCTTCTTAATCAGTTTAATTTTAAGTCATATATATATACAATAAAAATAAACTTTCACACACACACATACATCATATATAATAGTAATAGTTCATGCTAATAAAGATTTGAAAGTTCTCCAGGAGGATTAATACCATAAGGGCTTATAGAATAAGTTTGAATCATGACAGTCCACACATTGATTGGACTGCACATTTCCATCTTAGAATTGTACTATTTGGAACACATGGGCCACAGTGTCACAACAGCAGAGAAAAGAAGGGCTCTAGGATCATGATGATGCTTTTAAAAAACAGACCTAGAAATGTTTTAAATTACTTTTGTACAACTTCACTGGCTTGACTCGGTCCTATGACCTGAACTCAGCTAAAAGGGAGATGTGTCCACGAAGAGGGGAGTAGAATGGAAAACAGAGCACGAATAGGAAGGTGATGCTAGAAAACAGAGTTTGTCACAAGGACAATAGTTGTAGAGAAGGAAAAGGGCCAATGACCTAGTGTTGGTATCTTTCATGAAGAGGTTACAGAGCAAAAGAGACCTAGAAAGAAAGACTGAGAAGTACTTGACCAGTGGAGTAGGAGAAAGAGGGATAATTGAAAGGGAATGGAGTAAGGCTGAAGTCAAAACACAGCAAATTTACATTCTCAGCAGTGAAGGATATAGACTGTTTGCATTAGCGTGGGTGAGGTAGGTTCTTCCAATTGACAATGTTTGAGGGACTTGGAGGGTCCCTGGGGACCTAGAGATACTCAGGCATCAGTTTGCTGAACAGAATGTTTCTCTTTCTACTTGCTAGCACAGACTGGAGGCCTTTCTGCCATGTCCCCCTGGGGAGAACAACACAAGAAGATTATTTATCATTTTCTCTCTCTATACTTAAAAAAATAAACAGAGAAAAAGATAAGTAAATGTGTAGATATTTAACTTCAGGTACTGCTGGTCTCACTCTTCATGAATTCTTTCTGTGTGATTTCTCCTGTCCTGACTTCTGAAATGCCACTCAAGCAGTGCGATATTCCTTCAATGTGATGAGCTGTCTTCTTCCCCAAATCTTCTGAGCATCAATGCAGAACGTGTTTTCAGGTACACGGCAGTCAGCCTGGCACCATATACAGGGGCTTGTTTGTCAAAGTTCATGGCTTAGCAACATTTACTCTTGCTCTATCTTTCTCTGCAATGTTATGGTTGTAATTATTTGGTGTTATTCTGGGAGTTAATTGCCAGGAAAGAAAATTAAGGGAGCATGTCTGATCTTTTCTCTTCTCTGAGACTACTGAAAAAAGAATTGAAAAGAGGTGAGCCTTAATATCAATCCAGCATGGACCATTTCTCTTGTCATTGATCTCATCGAAGGAGCTCACTTCAGGAAAGTCACAGAGAGGTCAGAAGATTCTAAATTGCCAACTTAGATGTGCATTACAACTTCCAAGGACTTTGAACAACTTGGTACGGATACGCTGGAAATCTAGTTTATTTCTCGGTCTAGCATTAGGTTGCAGAATAAAGTCCTGGTTTTCTTTATTTATTTTGTTTATTTATTCTTTTATTGTTTTTGACAGAGAGAGAGAGCTATACAGAGACAGAGACAGAGAGAGAACTGAGCTGGGGGAGCTCCCAGTTCAGCATATGGTTCCGCACGGGCCGGGGCTGGGATTCGATCCTCGATCCCCGGTGCAGCAAAGTGAGCACCTAACCCACTGAGCCATCCCGGCTTCCCCAAAAGTCCTGGTTTTCATTGTGCTAATAGAGCAGCTCTTGGAGAAAGATCTAAATGGGACTTTTTTTTTTT
>PVKE010022006.1:0-25890 GCA_004027555.1 Craseonycteris thonglongyai
AAAAATGTGGAGAAAGTGTGGACAGTTCAATCAATGGTGATAGACAACTAACTATCCACTACGGGAAAAAAACACAGATCTTCTATTATATTAATATTTCTCACTATGTACAAAAATAAATTCCAGATGGTTTAAAAAATTAAATATAAAAACTTAAAGTATTAGAAGAATATATGATAGTTTTTTAATAACCCTGGGATAGAGAAGATCTTTTTATTATTGTTTTATTTTTATTGGTTTTGACAGAGAGAGAGATACAGAGACAGAGTGAGAACTGAACTGGGGGAGCTACCCAGTTCAGCACATGGGTCCGCAAGGACAGGGGCTGGGATTCGATCCTCGGCCCCCGGCGCTGCAAAGTGAGTGCTTAACCAACACTGAGCCATCCCGGCTTCCCCGGGAAGATCTTTTTAAGCCTAGAAGCCATAAAGGAAATGCCTGATAAGTTTAGATGTCCCATAGGAATCTCAAGACTTAACTAACACATCCAGGGTGAAGTTCATCACTGACCCAAACCTGTACCTTCTCTTGGTTTGCCTAATCTCAGTGATGGCACTGAGATCGTAGATTCATCCCTCCTCTTGCCCTCCCGATCCCCTCATTAAGCCTTGCTCATTCTGTTTCC
Source organism: Craseonycteris thonglongyai (assembly GCA_004027555.1). Lineage (NCBI taxonomy): Eukaryota > Metazoa > Chordata > Mammalia > Chiroptera > Craseonycteridae > Craseonycteris > Craseonycteris thonglongyai. The sequence continues at coordinate 626 of PVKE010022006.1, forward strand.
TAAAATATCTCTCATCTCCATTCACCTCTCCACATCACCAATGGCACTACCTCTGCCTCCACTACCACTGGCCTAGTTCTGGCCCACCACTTCTGGCCTGGATCATAGTACAATCTGCTGTTTTATGTCTCTGCCTTAAGAGTTAACCCCTCTGATCCTCAAATGGTAATTCTGAAACACAGATTGTGTCCTGTCATTCCCTTCCTTAAACATGTTATTGTCTCCCCATCATTCTCAAAATGATAAGATTTTAGGCTCTTTAGTTAGTTTTAGGGCTCTTCTGGGTTTCCTCTAGCCAGTGACTACTGACCTTTCCAGCTTCATCTCTTGCCACTCCCCTGCCTCTTAGTCTTCATTACCCCTCTACAACCTGCTAAAGTTAATTATTTTTAGATACTCCACATTTCCCCTCCAAAATGCCTGTGCTGTTCACTGTGCTGAGGACATCTCCCCCACTTCAATCCCAACTTACCGGCTAGCCCTTTGCCACCTGCTCCTCACACCTCTGCTTAACTTCATCCTACCAGGAACTCTTTCCTGATCCTAGGACTGAATGAGGTGCCTTTTCTCATAGTATTGCCCACCTTATCAGAGCCTTATAGAACCCTATAGAGCCCTCTGATAGTGCCACCTACAGGTCTGTCTCTGATCTCCTTGAGGGCAGGGAGCTAGAGAGTCTGCATCCCCGTGCCTGACGTGGTTCTTGTGCAGCGGTGCACAGAAGGTGGCAGTGTGTGTTTGCTGACCAAGTGAGTGCACAAATGAATGGCCCTCCAGGAGTTTCCTTGGGCTCCTTCTTTCCTGAGGGTGGCTCTGGCATTATCAGCTTCAGGCTTACCTCATTAGCTCAGTGAGACATGCCAGAGGGTGGAGCTGCTGACCCGAGTGGCCCCAGGGCTTCCAGCACAGGACTCTGAAAGGCCATGTTGTCACCAGGCTCACCCGGCTGTTCTCTCTAAACTTACAGCTTATTAAAAGATCCAGATCTGTTTCTGTGCTTCTGCCCAATTTCCTCATTTTTTAAACTGCCATTGACTATTTAAACTGATCAGTAGGTTGCACTGACTCTATACTTCAAAGGGCTGGAAAAAGCCTGTTCTGGAAGCCCATAACTGCTATATCACTGACTGGCTGGGTGAACTAGAGCAAGTGTCTTCCCCAATTTGGTCTCTTTTCACTGCAGTGGACCAGTTGCAACAAGTTTTAGACTCCATAATCCCAAGTAAATAGGACTAGTAGTCAGTCAGAGTTGGTAAAGTGAATGGCAATTGGTTTCATCAAGAGTGCCGACCCCTATGTCATCTTTGCCATACATTTGTACAATACTTTGTTACTGGGTCATCTAGAAAACTAGTGCCCTTGCTTTCCCTTCAAGAAGAGAAGAGGTATTCCAAACAGAAAGCATGTGCAAGGGCACGTGTGTGCATCACCTGTTCAGTCCTCACAGTAACACTGAGCAGCATCCATTGTCACCACTAGTGAAGAACCTAAAGTTAGGGGACACTAAGCACTTGCCCAGGGTGCACAACCAATGGGCATAGTTAAGACTAGAAGCAGGTCTGAGTCCAAAACACACTTTGTCATTTTCAGAAAACAGTAAGTGATTCCTTGAGATTAGGGGTTGCAGGTAGAGGGTGGCAGAGGTGGGACAAGAGACAGCAGGGATCTGTTTTTATCACATTAAAGAGTGTAGACTTGAAACTGAGGGCAGGGGCACCACTTAAGGACTTTAAAGAAGAAAGGATGTGATCAGATTTGTATAAGAGAAAACACTTTGGCTACAAGAGGATGGATTAGAAGGAAAAGAAAAAGGACGTTCTTATAAAAGCAAGAGATGATGAGGTCTGGCCAAGGGGTGGTTACCCAAATGAAAGGAAGTGATGATTACACAGGAAATAAGATAAAATCTGTAGCTAATGCTTGATTAGATTTGGGGAGTGAAGGAGAGAGCAAGGTGTCAAGTCTGACTCTCAGGTTTCTTGTCTGGGTGTTTTGGGATGCCATTCACTGGGATGGAGAGCATGGGGGAGTAAAAAGGCTTGGGGAAGAAAATTAGTTCATTACTGCACATTTTGAGTTTGTATGGATATCTAGAAAGATGTTCAGAAGCATTTGGCTCTGTGGTCTGGAGCTCAGGAGCGGTCTGGGCTGGAGACGGTGCTCTTCGGGGGTAGCTAAAGCTCCAGATGTGGATGAAGTCATCTCATGTGTAGATTGGGGAGAGGTCAATAACAGAGACTAGGACACATGGGCCTTCTCCCAGCTCAGGGCCAGGCACAGGGGGAGGACAGTGCTCACCCAATGGATGACTGGTGACCTGGGCGCACTTTCACTTGGGCCAGTGGAGGCAGATTGAGTGATTTGCCCAGCAATGAGGGAGGAGCTAGACGAAGTCAATAGAAAACTAATTTTCTTTTCTGCTGGAAGAAATGAGGTGTGCGGCCGCTGGGTAATTGCAAATAACGAGGGGACTTATTCTTAATATGCAGAGTGGCCATGGTCCCCAGAGTACAGAAGACAGGAAGGCTTGGAGGTACCCTGACAAGGCCAGACTTATTTGGGAAGAAAATCACCCTATCAGATTCCTTGTGACAGTGCCATCACAGCTCCTGGGCCCTATCAAACCCTCCCCACTTCAGGGCCCTTCCTATCCCATTCCCATCCCTGCCCCTCCTGCACATCTCTTCCTGCCCCATCCCCTCCCTGTCAACTGCCTTGCTCCTCCCTCCACCTTCTACCCCTGCAGCACAGGCATACACACTAAGGGAGACAAATGACGGGGCCTCAGCTGAGAGGGGTGCGTGTCCAGCCCATAAACTATGGGGATGGGTCACATCTGGAGTTGCCATGGCCGCCACTACCCACCCATCTGTCTTTCCTCTGTTCTGCCTCACACCAGACCTCATGGCTTCCTGAGTCCCTGGAGGAACAAGGTGTCTCTGTGTCTGGGTCCTAGTCACCTCCATGCCCACATCCATTGTGGGTACATTCATATTGAGCTCTGTGAGACAGTCCTGTATCTATCCTAAGCAGGGGCTGCATAGCTGGTGTCTAACAAGAGATGATTCCTGCTCCTGCAGTCCCTTGTGAGCTCTGGTGGGTCCCCTTTCCTAATCTAAGTTCCTGGGAAGGGAGGCTGGGGGACTCAGTGGAAGGGGTTGGTCCTTTACAGCTATAGAGGCCTCCTGACCCCACCTTGACCTTACCACCATCACCCCACATCTGGTTATGACAGCGATGTGAAATACTTTTGCCATCACAACATCCATCCCACGAGAACTGGTGGTGGCTGAGGCCCTGGTTATGACTCAGGAGCATGTATGGGAAGTGGGAGAGGGGTGGGAGGAGAGACAGGTGAAGGGATGGGGAGTTGGCAGCGGCTCTAGGCAGTGAGGCAGAAAAACCCAGGCAGGTACTTGGGCCCTTTCTGTCCTAGGCTTAGGGTAGTAGGACAAGCTTTTGGCAGCTGTACTTCCTGCTGGTGGTGATAGAACAAGTCCTGGCCCATTTCCATGATAGTGAGGACCTGGAGTACCTGTTCCTGTGGTCATCAGGGTTCTGACAGTTTGAGCATGGAGTTTCTCATGGGGACCAATAGTAAAACTGCTGTGGCAGGGTCTGGCAGACAGACCTATTTAACCTGAGATATGGCCAGACAGGGCTAAAGCCTGACCAGTTATCAACTTTGAGCCTACTGGGGTGGGAGGGGCAGGGCTTGGTCTGAGGTGTACCCAGTAGAAAGCTGCTGGCCAGGCATTTGGGGACCACAAATCTGGGCCCTCTCCACCAATCTGGGGCTGCACAGGCACACGTGCCCAGGCAGGTTGCTGTTTAAGCACATAAGCGTGGGGCACAGGGCAGGTGTTTCCCAGGACCCTGGCCCAAAAGTGCCAAGGCTTGTGCCTCATCACCAGTGATTATGGCCTGGGCCACATCTCCCACACACACACAAGTGCCGGCAAAGTCACCCTGGCCGTGGGTGTGATGAATGGCCGCACAGTAATGAAATGGAGACATCAAGGCGGGTGGCGGGAAGACGAAGTGTGGCGGACAGGCCGTCCCCATGCGGCGGCAACAAGAAGGATCGCCCAGCGGCTGGGGGCCGTCAAGGGAGAAATTACACATTTACTCTGCCTTTTTCTTACTGCGACGGTGCCCATATATCACAGCTGGGGCTGGGGCGGGACACACCGGCCAATTTCCAGCATGAATTATGGGGCTGAGAAGCATTGAGACCAGGCTTCCCACCGGGCCAGCATCACCCAGCGCAACCTGAATCTGGAGGTGCTGCCACCAGGGGACAGGACATCCTGGTTTAGTCTATGGCTCTTATATCTGACCCTGCTTCCCACCCTCTTCCATGTAAGAGCATCTATGGGCATGAAGGGGAAGGATCTGGGTCCATCTAAATATCTTCTCTTCCTCTTCTTAGATGACTGCAAGAACATTGCCAACATCATGAAGACACTTGCATATCGAGGCTTCATCTTCAAGCAGACATCAAAGCCATTCTGATTGGCCGAGGACAGGATGGGACAGGACAGGGTAGCTGCTTGGCCCAGCCCAAAACCCTCCTCTCCCTCACCAGAAGGGAAAAGGGAGTGGCACAGCTCTACGTCCAGAGTGTCCCCCAGCCTGCCCTGTGGGCTTGTGCCCTGGGTAAGGACTTGGCCATTTGGCCCCTCTGGAGCAGACACTTTGTGCCCCACCCCCACCCCCACCCCTCAACCTCAGCCCAGTATTAGCCCATTGTGTGCCTAGCCTAGGGTGACCCAGGTCTCATTGCCTCCTTCTTGGTACACAGGCTTCTGCTGGGGCCACCTAGCTCCCCTGTGCCCCCTCCTATCTGTAGTGCATGGTGTGCGGTGCCCCCAGGGCTCCAGGACAGGTCAGGTCCCACCCAGTGTATAACCCTATCCCCACTGTGAACGTGCCACTGAATAAAGTCGGGGAAACAAGGCCCTGTGTGTGTGTGTGTACGTGTACCAGGTGTGCTGTGCCTGACACTATCAGGAAGTGCAGGGGTGAGAGTATGTTCCAGACTGCTCAGTGTAGCTGGTGGTCACTGGTGCACCTGTGACACCCTCACTGAATATGCACAGGGCCGTGGGGTTGTGTGAGCACAAGATGTTTGAAGCTGCTGGTATCTTGAGTCCATTGCTGTGTGTGTAGAACCACAAGTGTTTGGGTAACACTGGCAGTGGTTAGAGGGCTGCTCAGGACTTCCATGCAGGCAAGCCCGCGATGCCACTCCTTTTAAGTGGGTGTGTTGACCCCCCTCCTGCCCACCCTCCCAATCCCAGGGCATCATAAGTGACAGGAAGGAAAAGGAAGCAGCCCGATCCAGCGCAGCAGCTCTATTTACACAGCAGTATCACCCACACCCACTGTGGTCCCTCACGGCTTCTTGGCTTTCTTCACAGAAGAGGAGCTGGAGGCTGATTCCCGTCGTTTTCTCTGAGGAGACACAAAAGGTACTGAGGCCTAATTCAGAGGTGATACCCCCTGGCTACCCACTCCCACCCTGTCTCAGAACCCCTCAGATTGACAGTGTCCATTGCAGACACTAGAGGGAGCAGAGCCTGCACATCCATGTGCGCTGCTCACATGCAGGCCCTTTTGCGCTCTCCCAGCCTGTGCAGGCCCTTACCGAATTGGGCGTGAGAGGTGCGCCCACCACATCAATGATGGTGTCCTTGGTGGAGTCAGGGCCAAGAGCAGGTTCAGGTACTGCTGACTCAACAGAGGCCGGGGCTGGGCCAGATGCTGGCGTGGCTGGGCCTCCCAGCACACCAGCCCGGGCCAGTGCCTCATGCCGGTGCCGCAGCATCTGCAGCTCATACTCGCAGTTGGCACAGGCCTGCTTGAGCTCGTAGAGCAGCACCAAGTCACTCCGCAGCTCGTTGAACATGTGCACCAGCTCCTCCGTGGGTGTGGGGCTCAGCTCTACAAGTGGGTAGGTAGAAGGCATGGGTGGAGACGAGTGTGATAGAAGGAACTGCCCTCCCCCTGCCTTTATCCACAGCCTCAGGTGGGTACATCCTATGGACCCAGCCTCCACACTCACCCACACCCAGCTCCAGCAGCATCTGTTCCAGGGCCTTGATCTTCTTCTGTCCCACAGAGCTTGGCAGCTTCATCTGCAATGATCCAGCAGCTAAGCCCTCACCCCCACAAGTGGCTTACAATGAAGGGGACTAAAGGCAATAGGGGGAGTGGAAGAGAATTTAACCCCTGGAGATAGCTCTGAGTCACAAAAGGAAATGGCCAGCAAGTGGAATATAGTAAAGTTGTGACTTCAACCTAGCCACGTCCCTGAGGCCACCTCTACCTGCAGCCTGTGGCACAACCTCTCCTATTACTCCAGGCCCGTGGCCTGCATTCAGTCTGCAGAGGGCCCAGGGCCCAAACATGTTGAAGGAGGTGGCACACGTACCCGCTGGCTCCGCAGCGTGACGCCTGCAGACTTGAAGTCTGGAAACTTGATGCCTGCAGTCTCAGGAACAGCCTGGGGAGGGGTTGTGGAGACCAAGGTGTCACAGGGAGAAGGCCCAGTGTTAGTACCAGCACCCTGCCAACTCTGAGTGCTCTCAGAACCCTCCCCGACCAGGGGTACCCCCACCCAAACTGGGCTGACTTAGTCTCCACACCGGCTTCTCAGCCTCCTTTTTCTGGGGTAGCTTCTTCTTGGGGGCCTTGCGTTCGGTGCGCCGTTGCTCTGCAGTGGTGTCTGCAGCTGTTATCAGCTTCTGCAGGTCCTGACTGCGCTTTTCCCGCTCCTTCTTCCGGGCCTCGATCTTACGTAGCTCTTGTAGCAGGTATTCCTCCTCCGCCACCTGGGAGAGTGAGATGCTAGGAAGTGGGTGAAGCACAGGGAAATGAGGGCTGACAGGGAGAGGAGGGGCACTGGACTGTTATGAGAGAATCGAAGGGAGGGAGGAGAGAGGTGAAGGGCTACGGAGAGTAGAGATAGTGATCAGCGAAAGATAAGATTTGAGGGGCTGGGGGCATATACAGGTACCAACCAGTGAGAAGTAGCGGGACCTGGGGGTGAGGGCGTGGAAGGCATGGACAATGGAGGCAGTGAGTTTGGGGGCATGGAGAAAAGTTTGTGGGGCTCGGGGCTGACCTGCTCTGGAGTCCGGTTGTATAGACGCTCTAGCTGTTCCTTCCGCCGTCGCTCATGGCCAGCATCAAATACTGGTATCTTGAGGTCTGTGCCTGGCACGGCCCGCACGTTGGCAAGCTTAGCACAGATGTGGTAGTACCGCTCCTTCAAATCCTCAACAGAACGTTTCTGAGGATCAAGACACGGGGTGCAGGAAGAAAATGAATGCTCAGAGGCATATGGGGAGGGATGGCATGGAGATTGGGCACACATGCAAATACACAACACCAGCTCACCTTGAACTGCTGGTGGTCATACCGGTCATGGATAACTACAAAACGAAGGTCAAAGCGGCGGCTGAGATCAAAGAGGTGGTCAGTTTCTGCCTTAGTCCAAGCATCATCATGAAGATAGAGCTGATACTCCTGCTCTGAATACACGGGCACCTGCACAGTCTACTGGCACAGAGGGACAGAGTGGGGACATGCCCGTGTCATGTCATGTCCAGTGAGCTCCAGCCTCCTGTTTATTGCCAACCCCTGGGTTGAACAATATAGCAAAGCCTCTGCCTGAGGCCCTACACAGGGCAACCTGGAGGTGGTAACCAGAGGTTCTGGCAGGCTCTAGGACTGCAGCCTGCCTCTGCATTCACTCCAGGAGCAACTGTACCATGGTTAAGATGAGAGGCTCGTGTAAGTGCTTCTGTGGAGTCCAAAGGTCAACTGGAGTAGGGTAGATGGCTAGATACTGGAGAAAGGCCCAGGCTCCCCAAGTCTATGAACACTTGTCTGAGGCACTTCTGCCACCCAGTGGTGACAGGGAGATCTGCAGTTGACCAAGATCACATTATAGGTAGAAAAGGCACCTGAATCTTTATGCTGAACTGGGAGCTCCCCCAGTTCAGTTCTCTCTCTCTCTGTGTCTCTGTATCTCTCTCTCTCCCTGTCAGAAATAAATAAATAAAAATATATTTTTAAAAAAACAAACAAAAAACAAAAAACATATGTTCTCCTGCCCAAGCCCCAAGCCATGTCCTCCAGGCCTCCCTCAGGGACAAACTGCACCTCTACCAGCTGGGCCTGTCAGAGACCCCAGAAAGGAGTCAATGCTAGGCTGGACCAGGGAAGTTTCTCTTTATCAAAGACTACAGTGTCTGAACCTGCTCTCAAACCCTTAATTTCAGCTTCCTCTTGGACATCTACTGGAGGTCCCACATACAACTCAAACTTAATATGTTCAGGTGACAGATGTCACAATATATACAAATATCAAATCATGTTGTACACCTTAAATTAATGTTGTCAGTTATACCTCAAAAAAAGACTAAAAAACGTAGTATATTCAGCACTGAGCTTATCACCCTTCCTGAAACTTATATCTTCTCCAGTCCATATCTCAGTCAATGTCACCATTGTCCAACACAGGTGCCCAAGCCAGAAACCTGGGAGGTACCTTTAATTCCTACCTTTACCCTTGATCCCTTTCCTTCCCCAAATCGGTGGCTTCTACCTCTGGAATCTCTCTCCACTACCACATCCCAGTCCAGATCACACTACAACTTGCCTGGATCAAAGAAACAGCTTCCCATGGTATCTCTGCCTCCATTCAACCCCACCCCAAGCAGTTCTCATATGCATCCAAGATGGGATCTCTCAGCTTGCAGACCAATGATGCTTGCAACCTGTTATCACTGGTGTATGGTAAGTATGGAAATTTAGAGTAGGCATTTAGAAGCCTTTATAACAATTTTATAGCAATCATACACTGCTGAGTCTAATATGAAGAAACAGACTTGCATTATGTCTTGTAATTTTACTACCTTCATCAATTCTGATTGGAAAAAAATTTTTTAATGTCCTTCACCACAGATAACTTGAGAAGCAGTTCTAGAATGTATATCCATTCGTGTCACCCAGCCATCCATCTTTAAACTACTCAGAGGCTCCCCACTACTCTAAAAGTGCTAAGATAATCCACATGCTCCTCAAGAGCAAGGGTTGTCTAGTTCATTTCCTACCGTCAGGGTTTAGCACAGGGTCAGGTCCATGAACATGGGTAGAGACCTCTCTCTGTAGCCATTATCCCTCATAGACACTTTTTTTTTTTAAAGATTTATTTTTATTGTTTTGACAGAGAGAGAAATACAGACACAGAGAGAAGGGGGAGGGCCCCAAACAGTCTCCATAGTTGTACATCATTGGTTTTTCCAGTTTCACTTCACAGGTGGGCGCGTGGCTGCACAGGGCAGGAGTCTCACCTTGGTAAGAACTGAACTGGGGGCACTCCCCAGTTCAGCATATGGGTCCACACAGGCCGGGGCCAGGATTCGATCCTGTCCCCAGGGCTGCAAAGTGAGTGCTTAACCCACTGAGCCATCCGGCTTCCCATAATCCTCATGGACTCTTAAGTTCCAGCCAAATGACTAGCAAGCAGTTTCTGGAACATACCAGGCTCTCCCCCCTCATCCTCTGTCCCTGCTGGAAATGCTTTCCCACCTCCACATTCCTTCTACCTAGGTAATTTCTCATCCTCTTCATCTCATTCAGGCATCATCACCTCTGGGAAGTCCCTGGTTTCCCAGACTTGGTTAAGTATCCCTCCTATGCTTTTCCAGTCCATTTAATTCAAAACACAACAAAACAAAAAAAACCACACAACTAAGGAACTGTGTAGCCAGTCCTGCCTGCCCTCAAGGAACTCATAGTCAAGTAAGGGAGCCATTCATTCATTTAACAAATATTTATCATGGGCCTGCTAGACCTATGCTGGAGACATGCCGAGGAATAAGATGAACAGGAGCCTTACCTCTCAAGAGCTCATAGCCCAAATGTAAAAACAATTTAGTACAATGTGGTGAGTTTGATGACAAAGATATACCTAGGGTGTAATGAATGACATCTGAGTGATACCTGATCTAGCCTGAGGACAAGGTTGGTCAGGATAGAGGTAAATTAAGGCCTGGTCCTAGGTGAGGGGGCAACACAAACACAGTGATGAGAGAGAAACAGCCTAATGTGTGCAGGCTTGGCAGTTAGGGACACGTTAGGGAAACAAGTCAAGGGCAAGACAGGGAAAGGCATAAGGAGTCAGCAGAGGCCTGCTGCTGTAGCCCTTATATACCCTGCCAACGAGTCTAGAGGGTGATTGGAGCCAATACGGTTAGTTTCAAAGAGAAGATTGAAATTGGTCACAATTCTCTTTTGCAAAAACCAGCCTGGCAGCAGTGAAGACGGACGGGGTGAAACAAAAGCCTGGGAGACCAGCTGGCAGGTTTTGGAAATAACCCAGGTAAGAACTAAACTAAAGCAGCATGAGTAGAAGGTAAAGAAAAGACACAGGTTTGAGAGGCTTTAGATTAAAAATCACAGGACTTGGCAACTAGACATGAGGGGTGAGGGCAGATGACTCCTGTTTCTGGCTTGAGCAAGCTGGAGAGTCACAGCCTAAGAGTGGGACTCTGGGAATGAATGGTATTGGAGAGAAGATTACAGTTCACTTAACTCCAACTTCACTTTCCACCCATAGTCACAGGAACTTTCTAAAATTGAAATTTTGTCCTGACAGTACTCTCCTTAAAATCTGTCAGTAGCTACCCAAAGCCATTAGGGCAAAACCCAAATTCCTGAGCCTAGTGGCTTGGCCCTTTTTGACCTCTCAGGCCTCATCTCCTACCATGTTTCACCCTGGGCTTTAGGCGTCATCAGCAGCATTCCACACATGTGATTGCTTTTTAATTTGTGTCTTTGCTGATGCTGTCCCCTCTGCCTGAAAAAATGCACTCCTTTCCTAGTATCGTCTGGTGATATCCTTCAAGACTCAACTCAAGCTCTAACTTTTCCAGGAAGCTTCCATGACCATCAGGTCCTCTGAATATAGCATGTATCCCCCCAAATTGTAACTGTCTGTGCCTCCCACTCCCTCCTCCCCAACAAAATGGAGTTTCTCAAGGGCAGCTATTGTGTCTGATTCATTTTTGTGTCCTCGATGCCTAGGGCTTGGTTTGGCACAGAACAGTATTTACTAAAGGCAAAATGAACATTCTTTTGTCTTTACCTCTAATTGTCTCATCTAACCTTCCCTCCCTCCCCCGACCCCTTCCCACTGCCTCAAATGCCTCACATCTTGGTTGTGCCTCCTCAATCTTACATCTCCAGCCTCTCCCTCCACTAAACATGAGGGGCCTAAGGATGGTGGTGAAATGGGGAAAACCAGGTTTGGGGCAAGGGGGAGAATGTTGGGTCACACCTGGATGTGCTGAGTCTGAGAAGCCTGTGAGCCATCAGGGTTGGTATCCAGGTGCTATTGGATATACTGGGTTGAGGAGGAAAAACTTGAAACTTTGGAGTCCTGGGTCTAAGCCCCTAGTGCTTTGGGGATTGAAGTCTCAGCTGCTCCACACTACAGGGAATATGAGGTCATATTGTATAGTGGCTTAAACAGTGGCCTAGGAAATCCTAGCCCAGACTAACTCTGCCTTTCACTGGCTAGGTGAGTCTCAGTAAGGCTGCTCCATGTAAACCTCAGTAATCCAGACCAGAGATAATTCAGCTTGAACTAGAGTGCTGACACAGAGTATGAAAAACAGGAAGATGTGATTTATTATGGAAATTGAATCAGCAGGATTCACTGATTATCACTGAGGTCTAGCTCAAATGCCACCTTCTCACAGAGGCCCTTCCTCACCACCCTATCTAAATGAGGTCACCCCTACACCTAAAAGTTTACTCTTTATCTCATTTCATACACCACTCATATCCTGGTTTCATTTTACTGACTGCTATCTGAAAGAATCCAATTTATTTGCTTTCATGTTTCTCATCTGCCTTCCCTCACCTTCTTTGTCTTGTTGTGGATTGAAATAATGTGAGAGCTAAGAAGCTAAGTCAAGGATGATTCTCAAGTTTCTGGTTTAGGCAACTGCATGAATAGTGTGCATTCACTGATACGGGGAACAGGCTTGAGGGTAGGAAACAGAGGGAACCTACTTGATCTGAAGCACTTATGGGGTTTCAGGGAGACATGTTGAGTAATGGACTGGATATGTTGGAAGTGTTTCTCTGGATTGGAGATACTAAGTTGGGGTCAATGGCATACAGAGGGGAACTGAAGCCACAGGGTAAATGAGATACACTGATGAGAAAGTATAGAGTGGGAAGAGTGAAGGACCTAGGACACAGCTCTAAGGAATAGTGGCGTTTGAAGGGCCAAGAGAAGCCACCAAAAGAAGTCCGGATCCCATGGGCAGAAAAGACCCAGAGTCCCACCCTGTAGGAATTTGCCAGGAGGACTGAATAGGTAACCATGGTTGAAACAAAGGCTTGAGCACACGTGCCTCTAGCGCCAACCCTAGGAAACTGCAGAGTTCATACAAGTGGCTCACAGTGGGTGGCCAGCCTTGGCCTAAGTCCAAAAGGTGGTGTCTCACCTTGTTGAACCTGGCAAAAGGGTAGTCTTTGCCCTCCTCAGCTGCACGTCGCCAGTGGAAGAACATAGCTCCATCCTTGCGGGCTGGGTTAGTGAATGGCATCCATTTCCAGGGTCGCACCTTCTTGGAGCCCAACTTGGCTTTCACTGTGCGGTAGCCTTGACCAGTGTCACTGGGCAGCAGTGGGGGCGCATCCCTGGCAGTTAAGGTTTAGCGGGGTAAGAGATTAGTCAGAAGGTGAGAGAGCTTTGGGGTCCAGATTGCTGTTGATCTCCCCTAGAACAAGGAAGTCATGTTTTGATGGAAGAGATCTAAACTCAGCCTGCCTCCTACTAAGAAAGCAGGAACCCTAGCTGGGGAGAGGAGGCAAGAGAGAATTAGCAGAGAAAATCACAAATTAGGAACATGCAGAAGGGTCAGAGACCAGAGCTTGGGGGACTTAGGATTCTAATACTTGCTTCTTGTCAGAGTAAAGCAGTGCATAGACCTCCCGGTGCATGCCCTCAGGTCTCTTGAATGTCAGTGTCTCAGAGGACTTCTTGGACTTTTTCTGAGGAGGGAAACCACATAAGAACCACAGGCTAGATGCCCTTCCCTGAAAATTATCCCAGCTTAATCCCTGAACAAACTAGCACCCACAGGTACAATAACACACATATACACTATGACAAATAACAATGGCACAGAATGACAGTATGATGGCAAACCCATTCACGGGGGCACCCCTAGTCTGAGCAGGTCATTCCCTCCCCACCCCCACCTCACCTGGGTAGAGCCCTGACCTGTCAAAGTAGAAGATACTGTCCCACCATCTCTCAGAATGTCACATCGACTTGATGCTCCCACCCCAATATTCTACAAGTATCACACTCTTGGTTCTCTCATTTCTTCTCACCATTTCCCACGGCTGTCCCATCTCCATCCCACTGCATCAAGGTGACATATATTCTCTGTCCCGTTATGTCATACCTTTTATTGCTCATCTCACGAGACATGGAGCACACCATCATCTCCCTCATCTCTTCTGTTGTCACTTCCCCACCACTTCACTCCCGCTACCCAACGCTTTCAAACGTCCCTGCTACCTTGTCCGGGTTGATAATGTCCTTCTTGCTGATGGTCCCGGAGGCTGCATCTCCCTCTGGACCCCCAAGTTCTAGAATGTCCCGCACATCCGCGCCCGTAGTCATCGCACCTGACGGGGGAGCGCCCCGAGGTCAAGGGTCAGTCCCTGAGAAGGGACCAGGCTCAGGTCAGGGGGCAGAGCCACTTCAAACCAAGCGGGAGCGGGATGAAGAAGCGGGCCGCGAGGAGGAGGGTGGCCCAGGGTTCAGGTCAGGGTTCTGCTTGTGTCCCGCCGCTTGGGTCTCTCTAACGGCCCCATCTGCCCTCTAAGCCCCAAAGCGTCCACACCTGGAATCCCCTGCAGCAACTAACGCCACTCCACCGCCTCTGCAAAGCCGCGGACAGAAACTTCCGGTCGTGCTCATCAGAAATGCGTCCGTCAAGAACACTTCCGGTCTGTGCTTGGTGGAAATTGAACCGTTGGGCAACCCAATGTGAAAGCTACTGACTGCAAGGGACCTGTCACGTTCCTTGGTTCCGACAAGCCCGCCGGTCTTTCAGCGCTACCTGCTTTCTAACTGAACTTTCTTGGGTCCACCCTCTGCTCCCAGCCCTAGCAGAACAAAGAACCCTGGGTAGGCTGAGAGGCAGAGCAGCTGCCAAGTAGCCCCTTCCTGGGTCTCAGCGTTCTCATCTGAATGATGGATGCCCAGACAGGACAGGCAGATCTAAACTCCAGGCCCAGCCCTGGCCTCTCTGAGCTCCCAGCCAGCTGCCAGCTGCCAGCCTCTTTCCTGATCGGGGCTTTCTTCTTTTCTGGAGCTCCTGCCCACTGGACACCGATCACCCCTAGTCTGTCTTTGATGACAGCCACAGGACTGGAGGAAAGCAAGACCTCCAAGACCCAAGTGCTTTCTATGTACGCTGCTCCATAGCATTTTGGTCAATGAAAACAGGGCACAGAGCTTTGTGACCTTGGAAGTCGCTTAATGTCTCTGAACCAGTTTCTTCATTTGTAAAGTGGAAATTGTAATGGTACCTGCTTAAATGAAGTATTGATCGATAATCCATGTAAAACATTAACACAGTACCTGGCACATTTATTTCTTTTAATACATGATTTAGTGGTATTAATTTCCCCTGTTCATTAAGTATGTATTAGGCATTGTGCTAAGCGTTGGAGATGAAGAGATTATCTACATAGTGCAGAGGTACCCAGGTGGCTGCCAAGATAGAGTGAGGTCTGGACTCTCACTTGGCACCACCTTCGATGGAAGAGTCTGTGGGTCAGGGCCTCTTGGTTTTTTCCTGGAGCCCAGCTTCCTGGAACTTCACTATTCCAAGAGCTAACTACATTAGTGTGGAGGGCCAAAAACACAGTCTCAAGCAGGGAGAAGCTGGGAGTATGTCTGGAGGGAAGAAACTGCTGAACTCCCTGGCGAGAGAAATTTCTAGAACAGGAGGTCCTGAGGAAGGGCAGCAGGGACAATGGAAACAGCCCCCAACTTCAGCTTCTGTAAACCAGCCTGTAAACATGGAGGACAGACACATGGGCACTGAGTTAAGGGTATGGATTGGGGCTTATTAAGGCATTAAGGAGATCAGATCACTAGCCAAGGCCTGCTACAGATCCAAGCAAGGACTGGAGAAGCTGACAGCCACATAAGTCAGCTATCAAGGTTGTAACCTGTTCTTGCTGGGGGACGTGTGTGTGTGTGTGTGTGTGTGTGTGTGTGTGTGTGTGTGTGTGTGTGTGTGTGTGTGTGTGCGCGCGCGCGCGCGCACGTGCGCGCAGAAATACAGCAGCTGTAGCCACAAACCCTAGCTAGACCCCAAAACGTTAGAGAACTGGGCCTGAAGGTACAAACCTTGCCCTCTTCCTGAGGCCTGATTCCTGGGTAAATCCTCTGAGCTCCAAACAGTTTCTGGCGGAAGCCAGGGTTTTGCTGCAGAAATTGCCCACCTGGGTAAGGGAATGGTCCTTGGAGGAAGAAGGGATAGAGCAATGGGAGAGAGTCCTCCACCTCTGGCTGCCTCAAACACTTCACTCTACTTATAGTTAACTTATTGTATAATTATTTCTCTAATATTATCTCCCTCATTAGACCCATTTTTGTGAGGATAGGGATCATGGTACATAAATACATGTATTGCCAGGAATTGTTCTGGGGATGCAGTGGGTGAATGAGCAACAAGTAACTCCTGGTGGGGTTTATATCTAGTGGAGGAAGAGAAACACTGTGTGTATAAACAATAAAATAGATTATATAACTTTTGATGGTGACAAGAGCTATGAAAAAAATAATATAGTGTAACTGGATGGAGGACTACTTTATGTAGTGTGGTCAGGGAAGTTTTATGCGAGGAGCTGAAATCTGAGCTTGGGTTTAAATAATGGAAACAGCCACAGGATACCTGTGTTTCAGACAGGAGGAATAACAAAGGCAAAGTACCTAAAATGAAAGAACGCTATATGTTAAAGGGACCAAAAAAGGGGGTGGGGCATTATGATGGGTGTTGGGTGAAGAGGGGAGAGAAGAGGAAAATTTGAGACCAGGCCCATAGTCAGGAGTTTGGGTTTTACCCTATCGTATGTCATCCATCTTGGTCCTGGTCTGGATTCTAGCCCCACTCGGAGTACCACCTTAGCTGCTAACATTGCAAATCCCCAAGAATGACTCATCCAGAGCTTCTCATTGCTTGGGGAAACTGAGTCCAGGGACTGAGGAAAAGAAACTGAAAGAAGGATGCCCTTCTCTTGACCCTGTAACGGAGCCATTGCCTGTATTTCCTCTACCAGACTGCAGGTGGCACCAGGTCCCACTGCCAGGCCCAGGAGGAACTTGCTTTGCAATACTCACCCAGCTGTTCCATTCCGGGAACCCAGTAGTCACTTCTGAAGAGACTCTTGCACTGCAGTGACCTATTAAGGGGCCCGGGAGAGGGACTTCAGGCTGGAGCACTCTGAGGGTCCAGAGCCAACTTTAAAGGGGTTTTTACTTCATCTTGAGAGCAATATGAAGTCATTGAAGGGCTTGTAGAGGTTGGTATGGCAGGAGAGTTGGGAAGAAGGCAAAAAAGAGTCAGATTCATCTTTCAGAAAGATCACTGGTGGCCTGCCAGTGGGAAAGATGAAGCTGGAGGTAGCAGAACCAAGTAGAGGCAGTGGCACAGTCATCTGGAACTGAGAACTGATTGGATGTGGCTGTAGGAAGCAGAATGAAAAAGGGTCCCAGATGCACATCCCTCCTCAGCCTGTCTGTCCACAGCTGGGCCCAAAAATAGTAGACTGGAGCTCCCAAGTGCCTGGCCTGGGTTCTCTCCTTCCTTTCCTCCCCTCCCTTTTCCCTCTCTCCTCGGCCTCCTCACCCTCCTTTGTTCTCCTCACCAAGACGATACACTCCTGAAGAGAGGCAGTGGGTCTCCTCACCCTCTGAGCTCTCCCAGCTTGTGACGTGCATGTGCCCTATTGGGAGAGGGGAGGCAGTGTGTACATGGTGTGACTGAGATCCAAAGCATCACAATGTGACCTGGTCTTACTCCAGTTAATTACAAAGAAGGTTTTTGAATTCATAAGGACAAATTTCTTGCTTTTTAAAATGGGCAAAAGGCTGGTCCGACTGCAGTGGTGTCTACAATTAATGGATCACAGCCAGTTACAGATTTCTGGGGAAGCCAGGATGGCTCAGTGGGTTAAGCGCTCACTTTGCAGCGCTGGGGACTAAGGATCAAATCCCGGCCCCGGCCTGTGCAGACCCATGTGCTGAACTGGGGAGTTCCCCCAGTTCAGTTCTCTCTCTGTCTCTGTATCTCTCTCTCTCTCTGTTAAAAACAAAAGAAAAAAGAAAAAAAATGTTTCAAATGGGCAAAGAACATGATTGGGAAGGTCACAGAAGAGTAACAGTAGACAAATGTATAGGTAAACATGCAACCTCACTGGTATCAAAAAATGAAAAAATTGAAAACTATAATGAGATATCATTTTTTGCCTATCAAATAGGTAAAACTGTAAAATAACTGTGATACCTGTTCTGGACAAGGATATGGATGAAATAGGTAGTCCAAAAGACCACCAAGTGCCATGTTTTAATTAATCTAATTGACCATTAACTAAAAGGTTCACCTTCACTTATATTCTATGAAGAATTTTTTTTAAATACTATCAATTAAACCATAATGTACAATTGATTATATGGTCATCTTGCTCCCCATTTCAGAGATGTTAAAATGTGTGTGTGTAGGGGGGACATTGTGAATGTACTAAATGCCACAAAATTGTTCACTTTAAAATGGTTAATTTTGTTATGTGAATTTTATCACAAAATATATATATATATTTTAAATACAAATCATTGAAAGATTACCATTTTTCATATGATTGGAGGGTATAAGGTGAAACAACTTATACTTAGGACACTGGATCTCCATCCAGAAACATCACTGAGATATGTTTACATGGGCTTTACCTTATTTCATTGAATTAAAGATGCTTTGATCTTGGCACATTCATTTTTTCATAATTTTTCTTTTTAAGATTTATTTTATTGTTTGAGAGAAGGTGAGAGAGAGAGAGAGAAGAAGGGAGGACCCAGGGCAGTCTTTATAGTTGTACATAATTAGTTGTGACATGGTTTCATTCCACACAGGTGGACGTGGAGCCACAAAGGATGGGAACCAAACTGGGGGCCTCCTGCATAAGCAATGA
Source organism: Craseonycteris thonglongyai (assembly GCA_004027555.1). NCBI lineage: Eukaryota > Metazoa > Chordata > Mammalia > Chiroptera > Craseonycteridae > Craseonycteris > Craseonycteris thonglongyai. The sequence continues at coordinate 18,929 of PVKE010022006.1, forward strand.
GAACTTCACCGCCATCTGGCAGTTACCAGTTGTGCACCAGTTCAGCATATGGGTTTGCATGGGCCAGGAATTGAACACCAGACCTCGCAATTGTGAGGCAAGTGCTCAACCATTGAGCTATTCTGGCACCTTCTTAATTTACCAAAAGGTGTCAACAGAAGGTTTTCACAGTTCTCTGTCACTATTTCCTCCTGCTGACAAGGATTGTAAGAAGTCACTCAGCCTCAGCAGAGGAAGAGGTGCCACTTCTTCAGGTAAGGGAAGTTCAAGTGGGTAGAAATTTGGAGGTTCTGAGTCATCTGACTGCTTTCTTTTCTGGTCAGTGTTCCAACATTCACATAAGAGATCTGGCAAGGCTGTGAATGTAACTGATATTGTAATACCATACCTCAGTATCACACTTTGGATTTGATTTTCAGTTATAATCAGTCCCATGACCTCAAGAGAGACATTATTTTACCATAGACATAGGAAGTCAATGGTTTAGGACTTGTCTTGAGCCAACATTTTAGGTTTTGAACTTTACATTCTTTTTCTTTACTCTGTCCAGAAAGAAATCCCTCTTCATTGCAGTTTACAAATTTCTTCTGCCCTCCATGCTGTCTGGAGCAGAAGCTGCTGGATTCCCTTAAGCTTTGCCTTCAATACATCTTTTAGTCAGGTGATAGTTGATTTCAGATGATAATCTATTAGCAGAAGGCCAAGGGGCTGCCTTTGATATTAGCTGGATTTTCATTGTCCAAAAATAAATACCAAGTTCATGCCAGTTCTGATGCCAATTTCTTAGTCAGTTAAAGCTCATATTTCTTAGTTATGTTTTTTTGTTTTTGTATTTTGTAAAAACAAGTAGTCCAAATTATTTCAAGAAGAATTTGAAAACCAAATTGATCGATAACCATAGAAAAAACTAAATATTGTTGCTGAGCTACAATTTTAAAGGGTAGCAGGCTGAAAATTATACATAGGTCAGTTCTAGTTGACCTTTAAGGAACATGTTATTCCTCATCTATTCCAATTGACTTTAGAGCACATAAGAAGTTCAAAATTATATCAGTCAATGTCACCTCAATAAATTTAACAATAGCAAAAGTTCAAAATTTACTCAATTCACCTTATAAAAGCACCATATCAGAGCCTAATAAAGAGAGAAACACCTTCAAAATATACATAATTTTCACCTTATATAAACTATTTAAGAAAATAAGAGAGACCAGAACATCCTGCTCATGGCAGGATGGGCCTGGAGGGCCTGACTGGCAAAGTACATCAGCAGTTGGGAAAACTCCAGGCAAAGAACTTGCATCAAGACTAGAACTGAAATACATTCATATGGTGATTTAGCTCGAGAAGTCTGGTCACCAGATATGGTGTCTGTCAAGATGGCTTCTCCCAAAACCACATGAAAGATGCATAGAGGGTGACACAAATCCTGAAGAATATGGAGATTACTGAATATGAGGCAAGAGTTATAAAACAGATGTTTTATACAAACATCTGTTAAAAACAGATGTTTTTAACAGAATTTGCCTCCTGATTTTTTACCTCAATTCTAGATGATGCAAAAATTTATTCAGGCCATGCTAAGAAAGCTACTGTTAATGCAGGTCACTTATAATTTGGCCATCCAGTGTTGTGCTGACCAGCTTTTTACCTCCCTTCCTCCAAGAGATTTTTTTTTAAGATTTATTTTATTGTTTTTGATGGAGACAGAGAGAGACAGAGAGACAGAGAGAAGGGGGAGGGCCCAGAGCAGTCTCCATAGTTGTATGTTATCAGTTTTCAATATGGTTTTGTTAATCAAACATACGGTGATGGAAAGTGAGCGGATTCTGTGTGGTGAGCACATAATGCGATGTATAGACAATATCATGTAGAATTGTACACCTGGAAACAATATAATCAATATCAATTAATGTCACCCCAATAAATTTAACAGAAAAAAAAATATATATATATATATACACATATATGGTTTTGTTCCACACAGGTGAGTGGGGGCTGCTCAGGGCAAGAGCTAGGTTGGGCACCTCCCATGCCTCCCACATGGGAGGCACACTTTCTTGAGCCAGGGGCCAAACCAAGGGGTAAGAACTGAACTGGGGGCCTCCCTCATTGTAAACAGACCCTCATTCAGCACATGGGTCCACACAGGCTGGGACTGGGATTCGATCCTCAGTCCCTGGGGCTGCAAAGTGAGTGCTTAACCCACTGAGCCATCACAACTTTCCCCTCCCACAAAAATTTTAAATTCGATTTTGCAAGGCAAAGAAATCAAACCCGGGGAAGCCGGGATGGCTCAGTGGGTTAAGTGCTCACTTTGCAGCGCCAGGGACCGAGGATCGAATCCCGGCCCCAGCCCATGTGGAACCATATGCTGAACTGGGAGCTCCCCCAGTTCAGTTCTCTCTCTGTCTCTGTCTCTGTATCTCTCTCTCTCTCTGTCATAAATAAATAAATAAATAAATAAATAAATAAATAAATAAATAGATTTTTAAAAAAGAATAAAAGAAATCAAACCCCTTTGTCATTGATCAAGCTGTATTCAGGCCCTAGATTGCTACTTGCTTCAAACTATAGACTTAAGGCTTTACCAAAAATAATAATAATAGTTCCATGATTAAGTGTTTCCAGTTACTAGCATACCAAGTACTCCCAATCTAGGCATTCTGACCTTACAAACCATGTCTGTTTCAACAAAAGTAGGGACTTCAACAATGAAATGTTATTCAGTGACAAGATGAAATATTGCCATTTGCGACAACATAAATGGACCTTGAGATCATATTAAGAGCAAGGTAAGTCAGATTAAAAAGACAAGAATCCCATGACTTCAATTCCAGGTGCAATATAAAACTGAAAGTAACAAAGAAACAAAAACTCATGGACTCAATTAATAGTTTAGTGATTACCTGAGGGTGAGGAGGAAGGGGCTGGGGAAGTAGGGAGGGGGCATCAAATAGTTGGTGATGGAAGGAGAGCTGACTCTGGGTGGTGAGCACATAATGCAATGTACAGACGATGTCATGTAGAATTGTACACCTGGAACCTATGTAATTGTTACCAACCAATGTCACCCCCATAAATTTAACAATTAAAAAAACAAAACAAAAAAATAAATAAAATAGGGACTTCAATGTTCCTTACAGGGCAAAGGTTTACAGTACAGATGCCCACTTCACAGTCTCCAACTGTGAAAGCATCAATTCCTGTTCCTTCAGCAGTTCTGAATAATCTATCATTAATGGTGTCCAAAAACATTCTCATAACCACTAATATGGTGTCATCATGAAATACTGCCAATGAATCATCAAACACATTAAAAGAAAACAGAAATAATGATGACAACAACGATGATGAGGATGACAACTAAGATCATTTGTAATCTAGCCTTGATGTATGTAACAAGCATACTTGGTCTTGAATCCACTGTACTGAAATTAAACATGCATGCTGGATATTTTCAAGTTGTTTTAGTAAATGTAAATAATATTTAATGAGTAAATATAGTTACCATACTTTTCAATTCAGACATTGGATTTTCTTTCTTTAAAAAAAAAAAAGGAGGAAAACTGGGATGGCTCAGCGGGTTAAATGAAGCCCCGGAGACCAGGGATCCAATCCCGGCCCCAGCCCATGCAGACCCACATGCTGAACTGGGGTGTGCCCCCAGTTCAGTTCTTGCCAAGACCTATGTGGGAGGCTCCTAGCCCAGTTCCTGTCCTGTGCAGCCCTGTACCCACCTGTGGAGTGAAACTATATGGAAAACTAATGTCAACTATGGAGACTGCTCTGGGCCCTCCCCCTTCTCTCTGTCTCTGTCTGTCTCTGTTTCTCTCTGTCAAAAATCAATAAAATAAATCTAAAAAAAAAGATTTATTTTGTTGTTTTGAGAGAAGATGAGAGAAGGGGTGGGGTGGGGTTGGGGGAGGGCCCAGAGCAGTTTCCATAGTTGTACGTCATTTGTTGTGACATGGTTTCATTCTACACAAGTGGATGTGGGGCCACGCAGGGCAGGAATCAAACCGGGGGCCTCCCACATGGGAGGCGAGAACCTTCGCTGCCATCCCAGTGGTTACCAGTTGTACCACAGTTCAGAATATGTATTTGCACAGGCTGGGGCTGGGAATCAAACTCCAGACCTCAGGAATGCGAGGCAAGCACTCAACTGCTGAGCTATCCCAGCACCCCCTGGATTTTCTTTAATAGGATTAGTAGCCATTTTTCATTAATAAAAATTTCATTCATTAAAAAAAAGAAAGAAGAAAAGATGGAAAGCTACCTAACACATTTTACTGACTAGCAGGTCCTGAAATCAAAGTCAGCAAAGACCAATAAGAAAAAAATATATACATGATCCCACATATGAAAAAATAAACAAAAATCCTAACTAAAATGTTAACAAGTTAAATCCAATAGTGTGTTAAAAGAATAAGTTGGAGATGCTGGGATGACTCAGAAGGTTGAGAGCTCACTTTGCAACCTCGGGGTTTGAGCATTGAATCCTGGCCCTGGCCTGCATGGACCCACATGCTGAACTGAGTGTGCCCCCAGTTCAGTTCTTGCCAGGACCCATGGAGGAGGCTCCTGGCCCGGTTCCTGCCCTGCGCAGCCCCACGCCCACCTGTGGTATGAAGCCATGTCAAAAACTAATGACATACAACTATGGAGACTGCTCTGGGCCCTCCCTCTTCTTTCTTTGTCTCTCTCTCTGTCGCTCTCTGTCAAAAACAATAAAATAAATCTTAAGGAAAAAAATAATAAATGAATAAGTCATCAAGTCCAAAGAAGATTTATCCCAGAATTGCTAAGATGGTTTAGGGTTAGACTATATATCAACTTCACTTATTATATTAATAAATTAAAGATAAAAAACATTGTCTTAAGTTCAACACCCATTAATGATATAAAAGAAAAAAGCCCTTAGCAAACTAGGAAAAGAGCAGCTTTAATTTGATACATTGTTGTTAATAAGGCAATGATAAAAACCTGCAGCAAAAGTCATACTTAACAATGAAACAGTAGACACATTCCACTGAAGTCAGAAACAAGACAAAAATGACCTTTATTATTACTACTATTCAGAATGGCATTAGATGTTCTCTCTAACTTAAGAAGAGAAGGAAAGCAATACAAGGTATCAACATTAGAAAAGAAGAGGCAAATTGTGATTATTTGCAGATGACAGTATCACTTACATAGAAAAACCAAAGAAAATCAATTGACAAACTATTAAAACTAATAAGAGAATTCAGCAAGGTGACCACATATAAGATCAATGTACAAAAATCAATAGCTTTCCTATAGACCAGCAATAACCAATTAGAAAATGTAATAGCAAATAAGATTCAAGTTACAATAGCAACAAAAACTATTAACCACCTAAGAATAAGTCTAAAAACAAAATTTATTTTGGGCCCTTAAAGATAGTTCAAAGTTAGGAAATCCATCAACCTAATTAATCTCATTGATAAAATCAAATTGAAAATTATACAATTATATAGCAGCTGAGAAAATTCAAGAACACTTCCTGGTAATAACTTTAAGTAAAACAAGAAGCAAAGGACAATTTCTAACTATGATAAAGAGTTGGTTTGCGGGGAAGCCGGGATGGCTCAGTGGGTTAAGCTCTCACTTTGCAGCCCCAGGGACCGAGGATCGAATCCTGGCCCCAGCCTGTGCAGACCCATATGCTGAACTGGGGAGTGCCCCCAGTTCAGTTCTCACCGGGGTGAGACCCCAGCCCAGTTCCTGCCCTGTGCAGCCCCGCCCACCTGTGGAATGAAACTATGTGGAAAAACCAATGATGTTTAACCATGCAGACTGTTCTGGGCCCTCCCCCTTCTCTCTGTCTCTGTATCTCTCTCTCTCTCTCTCTGTCAAAAACAATAAAAATAAATCTTAAAAAAAAAAAAAAAAGTTCGTTTGTTTTCTTATACAGAGAAACTAAAAGCAAACATCATATTAAATGGTTAACTATGAAATGCACTGTCATTAAAGTCAGGAACAAGGCAGGGACCATTGTTATCCCTCAAAATTTTTTTGTGTGAAAATGAAATAAAAGATTTGAAAATGAGAGTAGCAACTTCTTTAACAGACCCCATTCCAGAGTCTGCCAAAATACAGAGAGAAAATGTCCTCTTCTAGAAACAAGAACACTTTGATTTTATATTACACAACAGAACGGTCATTGAAATCTCACCCAGAGACAGTAACTTATCAAAAGGGTCTTACTTTGCTTTTACCTGATCAAAGCCATTGCCAAGCACTATCCACATACTACACATACTGTTCTGTCCGGTGCTTGAAGGAAACAAACAGTCTTGAGACCCTGAGCTGGTTTTGGCTGTGGGACAATGGAGGCTGATGACAGAAGGACCTGAGACACAGCTAAGCATCTGAGGGTATGAATAGTTGTTACACCAATGGAAATGGAGTTCTAATACCTTTTACCACTTTTCTTACGCTCACAAATTGTATGCACATTATTTTTAAAGATTTATTTTTATTGTTTTTGACAGAGAGAGAGAGAGAGAGATACAGAGACAGAGACAGAGAGAGAGATACAGAGACAGAGACAGAGAGAGAACTGAGCTGGGCGAGCTCCCAGTTCAGCATATGGGTCCGCACGGGCTGGGGCCGGGATTCGATCCTCAGTCCCCGGCGCTGCAAAGTGAGCGCTTAACCCACTGAGCCATCCTGGCTTCCCCTGCACATTATTTTTAAAGATTTATTTTTATTGTTTTTGACAGAGAGAGAGAGAGATACAGAGACAGAGAGAAGGGGGAGGGCCCAGAACAGTCTCCATAGTTGCACATCATTGGTTTTTCCACATAGTTTCATTCCACAGGTGGGCTCAGGGCTACACAGAGAAGGAACTGGGCCAGGGTGAGACCCCAGTGAGAACTGAACTGGGGTTACTCCTCAGTTCAGCATATGGGGCCGCATGGGCCAGGGCTGGGATT